>OVBE01008376.1:4298-17264 GCA_900406425.1 Iberis pinnata | reverse complement strand
CCCTAAAAATTAGGGTAAAAGGTTTAAATACTCATACTAATATCCATTGGGTTAACCATAAAAAACTTGGGTTAACCCAATAAAATTTGGGTAAAAAGTCAAAAAAGCTGAAAAATGTTGACTTCCGGCTCGTCTGCATCGGTCAGGGCTGACCGATATGCTTGACCGATGTGGACATATCGGTCAGGTCTTGACCGATGCCCTGACCGATAAAACTCCCTGGTCGTTTTTCCTCCTTGCATCGGTCAGGTGCTCTGTTCCTGACCGATGTGCCTGACCGATGTGTTCTGTTTTTGGGTGTTTCTTCACTTTTTCGACCTCCTTTTGATTTGTAACTTGCATCCATGGTCCCAATCACCTGAAATATGAGAATGCACATGCAAATGCACCAATAGTAGTCTAAATGATCATGAATCTAACCTAAATGGGTGCAGAATAAAGCTATAAACAAGTTAAATACAAGTACATCATCCGACCAGCCACATGATTTAGAGGTTTAAGGCTATACTTAACCATTTTCATGCAATTTTTTTCTTTCGGAGTTCTTAATTTAAACATGCATTTTTATAAGATAGATTTAATTAGTTCGGTTCACATGCTAGTTTGCTACACAAGCTAAAATATTACATTGAACTACTAAGTTTTTATGTACCCAAAACTATACATATTATCCAACCATTCTTTCCTTATGGTTGCCCTTGTTCCACGTGCTGCTCATTGCTAGCATTACGTGGACCACAAAGGAGGCATAAACAATACACTTTGCTTAGTGAGAACGGTTTAATCTGTCCCACTTAACATAATAATCAGATATGGTTCCCTAAGAACATTTACAGAACAATCAAAAGACTGGTTAAACTATCCTAACCACTTGGATTCACCCAAATCGATCACTAGTCTAACCCACACACTAAACTAAACTGCCCTGGCCATCCTGATTACCCGGATCAATCACCAGTCTAGTCCACATATTGATTAGACTATCCTGACTATCCAGTTTACCTAGATCAATCACTAGTCTAACCCACAATACGACACTTAATCCTACCTATCAGCACAAAGGCGATAACAGTATGGATACAGCACACATGGCCATTTTTATGGTTCTACGACCAACCCAAAACATGTATCTGGTCACAGACCTTCGGCTAATGTATAAACGGCACCAATGGCCTTAAGATGGCAACATAGCCATCACAGAACATGCATCCAACCATAAGGTTATTCGGATCATGTATACTGACCACGCATGTCACAGAACGGCATCATAGTCTTCACACAATCCGTACCCAGCCACAAAGGCTCTATGGATCATGTATCACGACCACAAAGGTCATCAGAACACAGAAATAGGCACTCAAGGCCATTAGACTATCACACATAAACTCTAAGGTTCTGATAAATTGCACTCAACTTTGAAATGTCCCGAACTGATGATTCCTTTGGTTCACAAGTTGCTCAAGCTCAACAGACAGCTTTTCATAGACTAATCCTTCACTTTTCATGGACTTCTTCTTCAAACTCGAACTATCGCCTTCTATGGAAGCTTTCTCTCTCAAGACTGATATTTTCGTGATAAAGAGCAGAAAGAAACCCAAGGGCGAAGATAAAGGCTCGAGCTGCTTGGAAACGATCCAGTCAAAACAGGACACGTCCTGCTTTCGTGTCCTGAACAGGCACACTACTCGACCAGACAGACACAATACACGCTGGTAACCACCCAGCCAGACTGCTCCCTGGCAACCTGCTCGGATTAATTGACTGACTGGCTGCTCGCTGGCAACCTACTTCGATCAGTTGACTGACTGGCTGCTTGCTGGAAACCTGCTTCGATCAGACTGACTAGCACACTGCACGCTGGCAAGCTGCTTCGATCAGACTAACTAGCACACTGCACGCTGGCAAGCGGTTCTGATCAGACTAGCTGGCACACTGAACGCTGGCAAGCTTTTCCGATTAGACTGACGGGCACACTACTCAGAGATACTCTAATTTTCCCGCAAATCAGCTTCTTTTCCACACGATAACCCAACTATGCGCAACATCAGATAAACCTACGCATGGTTCAGTTCATATCCGAGCAACTTGACTGATCCTCGACCACTTTACAACTTTTCTCGATAAAACTATGCCTTAACTGATTTTCTTAGCATCTTAATGTATCTTTCAGTCGAACTACTCATTTCTTGACTGATCAGCCCACACATTCGGATTCCCATCCACTTGATCATAATAAAACCACGATATGATCTTCGATCTTCTTTGATTGATCTTCCCAAATGGACATGATGCTTGTTAGGCATCACGATCATGTTTCTTAAGCATGATCTGAGGGGGTTTACTAAGCCATTCTCGCATCCTATCCCAACTGGTCCAACCCTCAACTATCACCACCCCTACATAGCTTTAGTGACAATTTTTGGGTTTCCACCAGGATACATTGACATGCCTGAGGAGTCACTAGTCTATTTATTAATAATTATAAAAATTAAAAATAAATAGAACAATGCTTAAAAACTCAAATAGTTCATGAATCCTTCCCATCCAACTTATGAAAAATTCGACACTTAGTCAAATTTCAGCATTTCCCACGAACCAGCTTAAGTATCCTTTGATTCTTTCGGTTAAATGCTTAAGTTTAGGATTTTAACCTCTTCCGAAGCATTCATACTTTGGCTCGGCCATCCGGCCAAGGCTCTTTTACTTAGTGAATTTCGGGTGTTAAAAAAATGCCCTATCGTGCACCCCATCAAAAGCTTTGCTCGATCGATGTCCTAGTGCTTGATCGAGCACTTTGTTCTGCAATTCGGGAATTCTTCTTATTTGCTCTGAAATGCTATGAAATGCATCTTTTGCTCCAAAACGACTCAAACACCTAGAATCTTGATACAAGCACTCAGTATTGTTTCTTAATTGTGTGATAATCCAAGGGATTGTTTTAGTTGCATGATTAGGTAAATAATTAGTGTCACGAGAGTGGATTAATCTACTTATGGAAATCTTAGACCAAGGATTAACATAAGTTGTCAGCATTGAACACATAAGATATCATTTGATCACCCGAATCAATAACTTTTGCCCATTTGCTTAGCTTTTTATATTGATTTCTAGTTTAATCGCTAGTTGACTTTTGTTAAATATTGTTGACTTTTGCTTATCTGTTTTACTTTTCATTGTTTGAATGTTACCAATCATGAACCTTATAGTTTAGACTAAATAAGATTCTCACGGGTCTAGTGAGTTATTTTCATCCTGAATTGGATTTAACACCTACGATTACAACGACTATTAAGTGATATATGATTACTTGTTAGAAAAGGATTTAGCAAAATCTTGTTTATCACCTATCTGGCTCAAATATGAGACGAAAGTCCATTTAAGGTGGATGATGACCTTGGACACTTTCAGCTAGTTAGCGCTAGGTGGTAAGGAGAGATAAGCCTGCAAAGAAGCCGAAGTCTATTTACCAGTCCAACCTAGGTGGTCGACCGCCTAAAAAATAGTATAAGTATGAGGATATATTGGGAAGGCACACAAGGAAGGAGACAAGACCTGAAATTCTTGAAGATCTCCATTAAATTCGAGTTGACTCACATTCTATTCGTTCTAGGTCGACTTGTGGCCTAGCTCACTTTCTCTTCGAGTGAGCTAGTTATCTAGCTCGCTTTTTCTTAGAGTTAGGCTGACATGTGGCCTAGCTTATTTTCTCTTAGAATTATCTCGTCGGCTAGCTCACTTTCTCTTCAAGTTAGGATGCCATGTAGCCTAGCTCACTTTCTCTTAGAGTAAGCTCGTCACCTAGCTCACTTTCTCTTCGAGTGATTTTTTCACCTAACTCACTTTTTCTTCGAGTTAGGTTGATCTGTGGCCTAGCTCATTTTTTCTTAGAGTTACTTCGTCGTCTAGCTCATTTTCACTTAGAGTTAGCTAGTCGCCTACCTTTCTTTTTCTCCAAGTTAAACTAACATGTGGACTAACTCGTCTACTTTGTAAAATTCTCAATTTTATAAGAATTGAGCTTATCGGCTAGGTCAATCTATACATTAACAATTGAGCTCGTCGATAAAGTCAATCTAATATCAAGAATTGAATTTGTCAACTAGATCAATCTACATATCAAAAATTGATCTTGTCAAATAAGTCAATTTTAATACGAAAGTGTTTCGAAGCTGAACTCAAAGTCTGATTAAGTTACCTTTGATATAGCTCTACACTCTATAGTAGTCCAATCGCTAAGGAATTCATCTGGCAGTAGGGAAATTAGGATTCCAATTGTTTCTTACTACTATTTCTACTATGGTTGGCTATCTGAATTTACATGAAAGATTATGTTCTTCCCATATTTTAGAGAATAGAGATTATCGCGGATTCTGATCTTTTATCAGATCCCTATCATAAAAAATGTCTTACATTCTACACGAATTACTAGGAAGTTTACACGAAGGGAAATATGTTTGTATTAAGTAAATTTTCTCTCATAAAGTTTAATTAGTGCTTATATCTTTTCGATTGAATAGAGAGATCCCAATTCCCAACCAGCATTTTCTTCACTCGATAAGAGATTCAATTTGTATGGAAACTAAGGAATTTAGGTAGTCTATCTTACAACTATTGAAATTTAATGGGATTAAACATTCTCATTGGAACTTTACATGCTAACACTATCTGTTAGTTGGTTTACCTTTTATACTTTTTCAACCATCCTTTGTACACCGCGAGCAGTTGAAATCCACTTGGCACTGCCTTACTCTTTCTTTCAAACCCAATACTCTCTTTTTTATTTATGTACTCAAATTATAACAAAAAGTATTATTTGACGTTTGAAGTTTTTGCACGCTAATTAATAAAATATACAAATTATTTATTATTTTTCTATAAAACATCATTAGTTAGTAATTATAGGTAATTTAATCAACTAAAATTATTTTACAGAATATGAATGAATTTTAATTTTAAATTTTTGGATATAAATGTAAAAATATCACTTAATATGAAAAAAAAAATTCTATAAAACTTCACTTTATATGAAACGGAGGTATTAGTAGGAGGTAGTAGCAGTAGCAAGAGAAGGAGTAAATGAAATTAGTGAAAGAAATTTATTCCTAGTTGAATTTTGGAGCCAATATTTAAGAAAATCTCATATGATAGATAAAAGAAGGTTAATCATCAAAAGAATTATATCTAAATATATATATATATATATATATATATATATATATGATCATGTTTAACAGTATTATTATTTGCTAACATTTGTACATATCATTATTTTTACTTTAGTTTCATTTTAGAAAATATTTTTGGTCACCATTTTAGAAAAAATGTAAAGTATCAAAATCTTATAGAGAAATTCCTTAAAATACCACTAAAGATGTTAAAATTTCAAAACTACCACACACTCCCAAAAGTTCCAAAAATATTATTTAATTTTTTTTCTAAAATTACCAAAAAATAAAAAGTGAATTTTAAGGATTTATTATTTAAATTTTTGGGTTCGGGTGATCACTAAATAGAATTTAGTTTTGAAAGGGCTAGGGTTTGGTTTTGGAGATTTAGAGTTTAAATTTGAGGTTTTAAAAATATGTTAAATTTTTGGTATTTTTGAAACAAATTAAGAGTGTTTAGTATTTTTGGAATACGTTCACTTTTTTATATTTTTGATTATGCCCTAATTTTATAATGTAATTTGCTTTGTAGCTAGAATATAACTCGTGCTATATGTAAGGTTTTGTTTTTAGAAAATATAAATTCTAATTAAAAATGTTCTTTTATACAAATGATATGATGTTAGAGTAAATTAAGTGACAAATATACATTATTATATGAGTTTTTCTTAATAAAATAGTTGGTTGTAAAAATGATACTATGTTAATATATATGTAACTACGATAACCGTTGCCAACCATTTTTAAACTAAAAATAAAATTTTATTTAGTTTATTTGACTGATAAGATATATTATAAGATTTAGTTATCAAAATGTAGTTTAAGTGTTTTGTATTATTTAGTTAACCCAAACAATTTGTTTAGCTAAATTCTAGTAACTAAGCTAAAAAACTTATCATTAACTATATAACTATATTAATCAAAATATATTTTAGTTATATAACACTATTTGTGGAAATCTTATTTGAACCATCTTTCATCAATATATATATATATATATAATCCGTGAAAACACTACAAGAAAGATTTAATAATCCAATCACCATCTTGGTCGAAAAATAATATTTTCGACCATTTTCCGGCCAAAGTGGTTTAGTCATAATTTTTTGGTCGGAAAATATAGTCGTAAATTGGTCAGAAAAAGGGTAGTTGGACACTGGTTGTAAAAAAGTTTTGACTAATTTTCGACTATATTTTTCAAAATTGGTCGGAAAAAATTTCCGACCCATTTCCGACTAATTTTTTAAAATATTAAAACATCAGAATAATTTTTATATAATAATAATATTTTAAAATCAAAATTTCAAAACATATGTATAATTCTATGATCTAGTTACATAATCTAATTCTAAATTTCCAAAGTGTAATTTTATAACCTATAATCTAATTTTATAACATAGATATTTTAATCACTTAAACCTACATAATGTGATAACATAAACTTATATATTATTATTTGAAACCATAAGAACAATTTGAAAGGATTCAGAGAAATTTTGGGAAGTTTTGTGGTGTAATGAAGAAGTGAAACTCGACTTATATAGAAAAAATTGTCCAACCAAATTCCGACCCAACCAAAAAATTAGTCAAATTAGTCGAAACTTGTATTACATTTTCCGACTAATTTCCGACCAATTTTCCAGTTTGGTCAGTAATTAGTAGTAAAATTTATTTAATTTTTTATTTCTTTTAACGGAAAAAAAAATTTAAATAAATATAATTAAAAAAAAATTTAAAAAACTCTCATCAAATTTCTACCAGTTCTTGAATTAGTCGGAATTTGGTAAGAATTTCTCTTAGATTTTTTACAATTTTCTTAATTTATAAAAAACATTTTGACAACAAAAATAAAAAAATAAAAAATATATTAAAAATAAAAAATTTCGACCAATTCTTGGATTAGTCAAAATTTGGTCGAAATTTTTTTCAGTTTTTTCAATTTTTTTATTATTTTAATTTGAAAACGACATATAGGAAAAATAAAAAAATAAAAATAAAAGAAATTTCTGACCAAATTCCGAAAATTTTTATGATCATATTTATAGTCTGAAATGGTAGTTGGAAATGTGCATCATTTCTTGTAGTGAAAGTTCTAATCACAAAAAGAACATATCTAATTTGATATGCATTATACTTATTTAAAATAGTTACACATAATTGACATTTTTTCATTAAAATGTATTATAATTTGTGATATATTTTATGTAGTATGTCATATATTTTATCATCCGATTTGACTTGTCTTACATCATATTAAGATATTTTAATATTTGATCCGCAAAGAAATGTGGTTCAAAAACAATAATCCTAACCCCGTTTGTATCATATCATTTTAAAGAATATTAGTTGATATATTTTTATATGTAAACTAAATTTTAGTATATAATTGATATTTTGTCTTATTTTGCTTATAGTTATTTTGTAACTCTTCCTCAGCGAAACTATTAATAGACTTTATTATAAAACTATAATCAACTACGTCAAGTTATATTAGGATGGAGACTAATAAAATGGACAGAACAACAAACTTATACTATCTGATTAAATATCTATATTTGTCCTTTATATGTGGAAAGAATCTTTACATTAATATATAATATATATGCAAGAAGTAAATTGTATCATATCGTAATGAAACTTCATTCAAAACCATAAAAGATTATATCATAAGCTATCCTCTAATACTGTAAATCTATATTATTAAATATTTTTCTGATTATTATTTAGTTAGTTTTTTTATAAATCAATATTAAGAATTTGTGCTCATTTTAAATTAGCGAATTAATTAGAATTATAAGTGTCTACTTTACATTTTTCAGTTAGTTAAAATTTTCTTAACTATAATATATTTTTTGTAATATCTTCTTAAACATTTTACATATATAAAATTTTGCGTTAACTTGTTATTTTCATAAAATAGTAGAGCATGTACATTATATATATATATATATATATATATATATAATTATAATTATAATTATAATTATGTTGTTACCTTTTTTTAGTTACAGTTATCGTTTAATATTAAATTCGATGTAATTGCAACGTCATTAGCGAACCCAAAACAAATGTTGTCTTTCAACATTTTCAACCAATCCAACTCTCAATTTGTCACAACCTGTTGATAAGAAGTATCTAACCCATTTCGCATAATGATTTCATCTTCTGAGACCCAGAGACCCAGTTTTGTTGCAACATCTGAATGTTGTAACATTCATATTTGCTTTTGATATTTAGGTTTTTTTTTCTCTTTACAAACAACACAACAACTTTTTTTGCAAAAAACACAACAGTTTTTTTTTTGCAAAAAACATAGAAACCCACCAAAAACGTGAAAACATGTGTTTTTCACCAAAAAAAACACATATTTTTGCCAAAAACGCATGAAACGAGTAAGTCTATGTTAACATGTTTTCCCGCCAAGAAATGGGAAAAACATTTTTCCGACCAAAAATGCGGAAACGTGTTTTTTGTAAAAAATGTTGAAACATATTTTCCTGTAAAAAAACGTAGAAACTAATTTTCTCGCAAAAAATAGGGAGATGTATTTTGGCAAGAAAATATGAAAACCCAGTTCTGCATTTTTCTAAAAAACGCATTTCTGCATTTTTGGCTAGACATTTTGGCGAGAAAACATTTTTCTGTATTTTTTGTGGGAAGACATGTTTTCTCCTTTTAGGCAAAAAAACTTGTTTTTGCGTTTATGGAAGAAGAGTGTTTTCGTCTTTATGGCTATAAAAAGTGTTTCCACATTTTTTTGCGAAAAACGTGTTTTCGCGTTTTTTGTGAAAAAGTGTTTTCACGTTTTTTTGGGAAAACACTTTTTTGTGAAAAATGTGTTTTCGCGTTTGTGGCGAAAAACGTGTTTCCGCTTTTTTGGATAAAAATCGTGTTTTTTTGTTTGGAAAAAGGTATTTTCGCGTTTTTGACTAGTTTTAGTGGGAAAAAGTGTTTCCGTATTTTTGGTGAGAAAACATGTTTGCGTTTTCGGAGGAAAAATCTGTTTCCATTTCTTTTTTTGCAGAAAAACTTGTTTCCGCGTTTTTGGCGGAAAAACTTGTATCCGTGATTTTGGCAAGTTTTCGAGGAAAAACGCGTTTATACGTTTTTGGCGAAAAAATTGTTTCCACGTTTTTGGCAAGAAAACTCGTTTCCACTTTCGGGAGAAAAAAAATTTATGCATTTTTTGGCCTAAAAACATATTCTCTCCAAATTTTTTATTTTTTCAATCTAACACTAGTTTTTTAGCATCTCAAATATCTAAATTTTTTAGATTTTAGTATCTCGACATCCTGTTGTGGCATTTGGATACTGATTTTAAAGTGATCAAACGAACAATACTTGAGCGTTTGTATCCAGATATAACATCTAGATACATAAACGAACAGCCCATCAATATATTTGGTGAATCAAATGCCATATCCGACTGTCTAGTTTTGTTCTCTTTTCTCCCACTTCATGACTAAGCTGTAGAATTCAAGACCACTAACATCACATTCTTCTTACTATAATGTATCATTCTATTATGGTTTATGTTTTCCCGTTTGTTGAAACAACTAGCTGATCATCTCAGCCCACAACTTGCGAAAACATCACATCTACTCCCCATTTAAACTTAGTTTGATACTCAAACCATATATTTTCCAAATGATTAAACAAAAATTATTACCGGCATAAAGAAACAACATTGACCAGATGTTTAGTGGTAATGACTCAAAAATACATCATAAGAATAATTCAACTATAAGAACATTGATAATGCTCTCTTTACAACAACGACGTCAATTTCATACTATTTATCTAAGGCCATCTAAAAGATCATAAAAATAATCTCATATTCTCCTTCTTGACTGCATAGCAAGGTTAAAACAACAAACAAAGGTTGATTTTAACCAACAAAAACTCAAATATCCATGATCACTAATTTTCCAAAGCACAAGTATGTGTTTCTTCCCTGTGTAACTTTTTACTTGAATTAGTTCTATGATATCAATATGATTTATCTCTAAAGTATTTTTGGACCTTTAACAAAAAAAGTATTTTTGGACCTGAATTCCTAAACAACCTCGTGATGAATTTCAACCTACACAACTCTTAAATGTTTGCAAATTTTGGAATATAACTACTAACTTCTTGAATTACCAGTCTTACCATCGTCCTCATACTTAACTACTTAAATGATCCATAATTTCGTGTTATAGATATGCTTCATATCTTTAAGTAATACTCGAATCTTGTTGGTCAACTTCATATAGTAATATAACTTACCTCAAACACGTGAGAAGCGAATGAATCATCATCTGCTTCCGGAAGAAAGCGAAGTTTTTTTTCTTCTCCTTTTCATTTTTCTTCTTCTTTTTTAACCTATTCGGGAATCTCCGGATCTACGCTTATTTTCAATTTGATAGCCTTACATTCTCTTGATTATCAACAATTTTTTAGTTTATTTTGGTGTATCTAACTTCATGATCCTCATCACACATATGGTTTAACTTTCCTCTTGATCACCAAAAATGATCTTTATAACATATACTTCTTCAAAGATGTTATATAATTCTCATGATAAAGACAAATCTCATTATCAAATCAATTACCTGGTTTATATACTATTACAACCATATGAGAGTAAAATTTTTGCTTCTTAACCTATTTGTTGAAGACCCAATAGGCTTTCCAACCAACCTTTGTAGACTTGTAGTTGTAAAATTTTATTTATAATTTAAAAAGATATTGTTGATACCATATATACTTCATTGCAATAAACAACAAAATCATGTATAGTCTCATATATGAAACTTCTCTTATAGTATAACATTCTGATATATATGACCAAGTTTACGAAAATACCAACATATACATCTTATTGCAAACAACGCCATTTTCTAGCTTGGTAATCTTACTTATCACATTTTTGTTCTTACCAGTTTGATTTTATTATTTTGTCAACGATTTTATTATTTTTTCCGACTCTTTCTTTCTGACCAGATAAAATATAATGTGGCTTGCAATACAATTAGCAGTAATCTTCTTCTTAGTCAATTATGATTGTAGTATCTCAAAGCTTAAATAGCTTGAAGCTCCTGCAATTTCTTCGTATATTCTTTGGATAACATTTTTAGCTCTTTATATAATAAGATTGATCAAATCTTATTATCAAGATATTGGGCTTCGGTGATAGGTTTGTGCTTGACCCACCTACTTGTCATTAGCTCAAAAATAACACTCAAATGATCTTGGACTTGCGATTTACATCTTGACCAAACTTATGGTTACTAGGTTTTCCAAAATAAATACGAAAATTTATATTTATTTTTTAAATAATAGTAATTTTTATATTGTTATTTAAAGAGTCATTTAAAAGGAGAAATTTTAATCGATATAATATTACTTAGATGCTATTTAAGAATAAATTTTCAAGAACAAAATTCTCTATCATTAAAGGCACAAATGACAATTCTAAGAAGAAAAATAAAAAGAAAACCTAACCCCTTCTCTTTAAAATAGATCTTCCATGTTGGGTTCTACGACATTCATTTTTCGATTGTGGAGAAAACCAATGCAAAGAAAGAAAAAAAAAACATAAAAATAAACAGCTATTGAAATTGGTCTCCGCATGACCTGAGACAGAACAAACAGAGAGTTAGCAAGGGATTAAAGATTGTATTCAAATGAGCAAGGATCAATCGATCGGGAGCAAATCACTTATCTTCTTTTGTTCCTTAAGCATTCTTTGTTGTTTTCTTAGAAAATGGCTAAGTATTTAGAGATTAGAAATCAAGTTTGTAACTCAACTTAGCTTTGTAAATATTTCAGATTAGTGGATGCAGTTGAAGGGATACCGTTCCCTTCTCAAGACGTAGGGTGAAACCATACTCGGCGATTAAGTTATGTGTTAATTAAATTCCCAAAGCAATTGAGTTCATGACTAATTCAATACAAGATTGAGCTATAGAATCGGGACATCAAGTTTACAAGTGGTATCAGAGCTGCAGTACTAGGTCAACGAGTTACGATCTCAGAATCTTGGTCAAGAACAAGAAGATCAAAGGGACCTGCATCAGAAAGGTAACAAAATCAGACAAGTATCCTAAAAAAATTAAGAAAGGTAAAATTACAGGAAGTTTTACAAAGTAATTGTTGATTGATTAGAATACTTATCTTTTGACTAATGGGGGATAACATGATGGTGAGTACTTGTGTTGAAGTAGAAAGGTTTGAAGGTGATGGTGATTTTGGTCTTTGGAAAGTTATGATGTTGGCTCATTTTCAGGTAATTGGACTTAACCAAATCCTTTATGACTTTGATTAGTTCAAAGAGGATACAACTCCCACATATGGACATGAAATTGTTGAATCCACGACCAAACCATCTAAGCAAGTTGATCCAACAAAAATGGAAAAGTCATAAAAGGCTAAGAGTATAATCATTCTTAATATCACAGAAAAAGTTTTGAGGAAAATTATACTCTATCAAATATTTGCAGATGTGTGGATTACACTAGACAAATTATATATTGAAAGTTCATTGCCAAATAGAATCCACCTACGACTCAAGTTTTACTCTTACAAGATGTAAGATTCTAAGTCCATTGATCAGAATATGGATGAATTCTTAAAACTAATCACAAACTTAGCAAACATGGGAATCGAAGTATCAAAATAGGTTCAAGCAATTATCTTATTAAGTTCACTACCCAACAGATATGATCACCATAAAGAAACTTTAAAGTATGGGAAAGAGACAATTAGCTTAAGAGAGGTTGTGGCATCTGCAAAGTCAATTGAGAGAGAGAGAGAGAGA
>OVBE01008375.1:0-17265 GCA_900406425.1 Iberis pinnata | reverse complement strand
ATATATATATATATATATATATATATATATATATATATTGAATTTTAATTTTTTTTGTCAACATAACTATAAGAGAAATTTATCTCCACTATCATATATATTCAACTAATTATCTCTTATACCATAATGTTCAAAATTATGGTCAATGCCATAATGACCATACACAGAAGACAAAATTGCCCCTTGTTTCACCCTCTCGCTATATTCCCGCGTTTCTGTTGCACATCGAGAACCGCAATATTCAATTTAAAAAATAAAAATAAAAACCGCTCAGTTGTCAAATCAAATCTTTTCAGAGTTAATTACAATTGCACTTTTCTCTCCTCTTTCATTTCGACTTCCCCATTTTTAATTACATTTTCATATCTCTCTTCTCGCCTTTCTATCTTTTTTCTCTTAAATTTTGCTCTGAAACACAAAATGTCTGCTTTTACTAGTTGTAGAAAATCATTAAGAAATAGAGCTCCTAAACCGCATGCAAGTGAAAATGATGTCGACGAGGCAGAGAAAGAGGATTTTGTCTTTCATCCATCAAAACTCCCTGCAAGAATGTACGCTGCCGATCGGTATCCTCCAAGTGGCAGGATAAACTCTTACTTCAAGCCGGAGTTCCTCTTATATCTTGTTGAGGCGTTGAAAGGGACCCCATATTTGGAGTATGTAAAATCTTTATGTTTTGGTCGATTATTTGACATACCTGTGCAAAAATCGTCATTATCCGAAAAAATCGTCCATCAAATATTGTGCAGATCGTTGATTACATCAAGAAAAAACGAGATCTTGTTTGTATTTGGTGGGTTTTCGTTTAAGTTTTCACTCTGGGAGTTCAGAATAGTAATATGATTGCCATGCGGCAAATATCCTAGCCCCCAAGAGATAAAGAGATTACAAACTCCAAGCGACCCCAAAAAACTTTACTGAAACGTTCTTTTCCCCGACGAAGACGAGGATCTTCCAATAAAAGATGTCGTGGACATCTTGAAACAGGATGCTGAGTTACCTCAGTGGGACATAATGTCGTCTTGGCGTAGGCGTAAGCTAGCCTTAATCGTGATAGTTGAAGGGATCCTTATATATAGCAAACAACCGATCCATTTCAGCTTTGTGGACATGCTCCTGTGGACTGACTTCATTTAGGAACTCGTTGTATTCGTATATATGGTCACCTTCATCCATTGACCTTATTGGCTCCTCACGATCGACTGTTGGTGTTAACTTTGGGATAGTAATTCGACATGTGTCGTCTCCGACTTTTATGTACAGGAACATATCAGTCCACCATCATCTTGTTTTTTGATCCTGAACATTTTGAGGCTGTCATTTGAGTCGACTGTAATGGGTGGCATCTTAGCCTGCGTAAAACTGAACCCGAACCCTCGCTCCGAAATGTTAAGAACAGTGCTTCTAGCTTCGTCTCAAATACAGCTGCGACCGTTCTCGAGAAACACACGAAGCTGTCCGTTGCACTCAGTGCCACGGATTTGGCATACTTTTTCTTGTTACGCATAAATGTCATATTCCAGTTTCATTGCACTCCCATTCCCCGAAAATAACCAACACATGTCCATCCATATCCGACCAGCAACCAACACACAAAACAATAAAACAGTTACCATCGACAATGATTGTTGTCTATCCACGTGATGTGGATATTCATTTTTTAAAAACCCAACATTAACAACCAGAAATTGCAGAGTAAATGCAAACACCAACCAACAAAGTTGTTGATCTTCACCAGAAACTCGTCCACCAATCCTCATTAATGAAGTCTGGTGTCACGCTATTATCCACTAAATTTTGCATTAAATGCCATTTATTACTAATTAATTCACGTCTCCATGCTCTCCATACCACCGTACGATTACTTTTCGCGCCAAAAAAAGGAAGAGGTCGACTGAGGGCACGCTAATCTTTTACCCCTTGTCACCATGCCATCAATTTATGGCATTTCCCAAAATATTGGCAACATATGGCATTTTAGGAGATAAGCGTAACCAATTATGGTAGTTTCAGAAATTTTCCCTAAATATAAATATATTGTAGTTTAAGTTTAGTTTCTTCGTCTTTTAACGAGATCAACTATCCGTTATAGGTGTGTAAGTTCTTTTTGATGGGAGATCATGTAACTTTCGTGAGTTTTTTTAATCTAAAATATTTATGTTAACAAAAAATATTGAATTTTTAATTAAATGATATTTTTAGAAATTTTTTTTTTTTATTATTTTATTATTTTGGAGGAGAAAATTGTGTTATGAAATGGGTAATTTTTTATGATTCAATCATAAATTTAGATTAAAAAATAGCCTTGTAAGGGAAAGTTCAATAGAGTCCATAACAAATAGAAACAAATATTGGCCCATTCACAACATCAATATGTGTTGATAATAAATTTTTATTATGTGTTTGTGTGTTGAAAAATGAGCAAACAACTGGTTTATCAAGTGTTTACCATATTAACTCCGTTAATTTAACAATAATTATTTTTACAAATCAATTAAAGCTTAATAAAAAAATTATTAAGTAGTAAAATTTCCAATAATTATACTATTTATACATTATCTGAAATTTTCTTTTGACAGTCGACTAACGGAGAGAGATTCAAAAGAAGCTAAAACAGAGGAAGAAGAAGAGACTACAAAGAAGCAAAGCATTCATGAAATTTCAAAACCCTAATTTGTATAATGAGCATTAACTCTTGAAGAAGATTGAAGATTTCGCGCCAACAACTTCTGATTTTTTTCTGTAAAATTGAATTATCAAGATGGTAATGATAATTTGTGGGAAAGATTTTAATGGTAATCAATTAAGAGAATTAGGGTTTGATTATTGATCTGTTTTGTTTTCTTTCTTCAGTTTTCAATTGCAGCGATCAATGATACGAAGTCTAAAGAGAAGTGGGAGCCTTTAGCTCCTAGCAAAGAAGCTCAGGTTTTCTTCTGATTTAGGGATTTTATTTTCTGTTTTTTTTTGGTGAATTTTTCTCAAAACTTCAATTCTAGCCTAAATTTTAGTTCGTTTGAGGAATAGAGTAGAGTGATGCATAATCTGAAGCTAGGTCATTGAACTTTTTTTCTAATTGCTCTTGTCAGGAGTTTCATCTGTCACAGAAATATCATGATGGTCTTCTCAAGCTGCAAGCTAAAGACTATGAAAAAGCCCGGGAGCTGCTAGAATCTATCCTGAAGGATCCCATTATAGCTAACTCCAAAGTAGAGAAAACTAGTTCAGCTTATTTGATGTTTTCTTTGAATGACGAACTTTATCATATTGACAGTAACTCCTTTCTTACCAGGTGGAGACTGTTACAAACGACAATCATCTCCATCATCTCAGGTCAGGCTCCATGTTTTCTTTTATCGTTTGGTTATGTTTGGTTATATGTCTCTGTGTAGTTCAAATACATTTTGTATGTTAGTACTGTGGTTGCCTATAAATGATATCTTTGTAGTTCTTACGCAGATTTTTGGCTCTGAAGAATCTTGCCACTGTATTTCTTGAACTAGGTTCAAGTCATTACGAGAATGCTCTAAACTGTTATCTTCAAGCTACAGACATAGATGCAAAAGATTCTGTGCTGTGGAACCATCTCGGAACCCTCTCGTGTTCTATGGGATTACTGAGTATTTCACGATGGGCATTTGAACAGGGACTTCTTTGCAGCCCCAATAATTGTACGTACTGTTCTTTTTCTTCCCCAC
Source organism: Iberis pinnata (assembly GCA_900406425.1). NCBI lineage: Eukaryota > Viridiplantae > Streptophyta > Magnoliopsida > Brassicales > Brassicaceae > Iberis > Iberis pinnata. The sequence goes on along the minus strand of OVBE01008375.1, from coordinate 13,567 downwards.
CCTCTCCTTCTCTATCTCTCTATATATATGTTTGGTTTATATAAGAGAACATATCTGACACTTTCCAATGGTTATGTTTCTGCGTAGCTTATACTCTTTGCAATAGATGCTAAACCTATGTTCCTCTCTGTTCCTGAGTACCTATTAGTCATGTGTGATATGGTATGTTGCAATTTTGCTTCCCTCACCCTCTTCCTGAAAATTGAATGGTCTATTGTGCAGGGAATTGCATGGAGAAACTTCTAGAAGTTCTCATTGCCATAGGTGATGAAGTTTCCTGTCTATCAGTTGCGAAACTGATTTTGAGGCATTGGCCATTACATTCTCGTGCTTTACATGTTCAACATTGTATTGAAGAAACAGATTCAGCTCCTTTTGCGCCTAAGGGTATAGATAAGCTTGAACCTCAGCATGTGCGGCTCAAATTTCTTGGCAAACGAAAGGTGTCTGACATGAATAAGGAGAAGGATGCTGCGTCCAAGAAGTTGAAAAAACGATTGCAAGTTGAACTTTCTGAAGCTTCATGGCTTGAACTGATAAATACTCTACTTGGGATAATGCATCCTTCCCGTGAAACTGTGGGTATATCAGCTGATATACCAATAACAATTGAATTAGCTTGTAAACCAGAAGCTGTAGTGCAAGGTTTGGAAAAGAAGGATCATTGTGTGGAATCAGATTCAAGTATTGTATCTGTTGAGGAATGCAACATCGAAAGAGAAAGTGGTGATGTTGTAAAAGAAAAAGAACCTGGGTTTTCTGAAGAACATCCTCAAGAGAGGCGGAGTACTCGTCTTGAACGGCTTCGCAACCAGAAACCTGAGAAGGAAGAGCTAGAATTTGGTAATAGCAAGGATCCTAGCAGTGACATCCTTCAATATCTTGAGACCTTTGTGCATGCAAAGGGATTCAGCACAGTTTCTGCTGGTTCTTTCTGCCTTAAGGAATTTAATCCAATTTCTGAACACATTGCTGTTTCTAATTTTGTGAAGGAAACTTCTGAAAATTATGGTGCTTATCATATGTGTCACTTGCTTCTAGAATATATTGCTAGTAAATGTGAACTATTGAGTAGTGATGCTGCCTTAAAAATTTTGGAGTTAGAAAAGCTCACAAGACACTGGGGTCGAGATCGGAAACCTGAATGCAGTCTTTTTCTCGCAGAGCTGTACATTGACCTTGAATCTAAACAATCAGATACTCCTGATTGCCCACCATGCATGGTAGAAGTAACATACCATCTCTCTAAGATTATTGAGTCTGTTTCCCTTGATTATGCTATCGACTCAACACCTACCTCTTGGAAGGAAAGTGTTTCTGACTCTTCATTAAAGAGTTTCCAAGGTGATCAGACCGCCAAGCACGTGTTGGATTATAATAAAAGATCTTTCTGGGTTAGATATTTTTGGCTGAGTGCACGGTTATCAATTTTGGAGGATAATAAAGCTAAAGCACTTGAAGAATTTGTCAAATGTTTGTCATTGTTGGACAAGGAAGGTAATGGAGAATCTCCTGTCTTTATTCAGCTCCCTCATTGCAGAAAAATTCGGGAGCTGAACATCAACAATATCATCCATGAAATAAATCTGCTTAAGATTGATTTCTTGTTGAAAAAGACCATACCTGAGAAGATGGAGAAAGAACTTTATTTGGAGTGCGTAAATTTACTGGCACCACTTTTATTTCTAGATAAATCAGCCATTGTAAATGTGGAAGAAGAGATTTCTTCTGTTGAGTTATCAGCACTTGACGTTTTAATAAAAGCATGCCAGAAGTGTAAGCCTATAGATGTGGAGGTTTATATGAGCTGTCATAGAAGAAAGTTGCAAGTTCTCTTGGAAGCAACTGGTACGGGTGAATCTGTTGTGAGTCCTATAACCTCATATAAAAGTCCAAGTGAAAGTTGGGATCACTTAGTGGCAGAGGAAGTCAAGGCAATTCTTCTTTGTATCTCTCAAGTGAAGGACTTCCTTGACCAGCCAAGAAACTCTGTAAGTCTGAAAATTTGTTTTGCATTTTTGGTATGGTTCTTAAAACATATTTAAAATACACCTATGGCCATTGACCTTGTTCAAGTCATTCATTTGCATTATCTACTTCCTCGCTTAAAATGCTAATCAAAAAGTGAAAATCGTCAGATATATCAGAGTAACTTTTCATCATCCTGAATAAAGAAACTTTGTGACTGTGTTTATTGATGTGCAGAATGACATATCTACCCAAAAAGACTGCATTGCTGGTTTACAATCATTGCTTTTGACAGTCATGTCAAATACTGTGAGGAATTTTCTTTCTAAGAGAGATTCTCAAAATGCTGACGGGATTGAAGAAAAGCAGAAATCTTGCTTTCTAGATGCAGCTATTGGATTCTGTAAACTTCAACACCTTGATTCAACGATATCTACTAAACACCAAGTAAGTCATGGCTTATGGGGGCTTTCAGTTTGACATAGTTAGCCGAGCCTGTTTGGCAAGACAAATTAAGAATGCTATAGTTTGACACTAAAATCTGTTTTGGTCTGCTGCTTTGTGATATTGGACTTTCTCAATTTTTTTTATTTCAGGTTGAGTTGATAATAGGTCTCCATGATTTGCTTGCCGAATATGGGCTTTGTTGTGCTGGTAAAAATTGTGCAGGGGAGGAAGGAGCTTTCCTTAGATTTGCGATTAAGCATTTATTGGCTGTGGGCATGAAAGTCAAATCCAGTATTGACTCCCCTGATGGCTTTGGACATGATATGGCATTGCCTGACAAATTATGCAGAAATGATGTAGAATCATTTGTCGTAGAGGGGCATGTTGAGAAAAATGAAAACAACAAAACTGATTCTAAGAAGGATGGTTCGGAAGAAAAAGTTGGTTATGAGGAAAAAGAAAGCAAACAGAATCTCGAACACACAGAAGAAGTTGCTGAAGAAGAAAAAGATGAACTTGAGTTGTTAATCAATAATGCTTTAGATCAATGCTTTTTCTGCCTGTATGGTCTGAATCTTAGAGTCGATGGTTCCTGTGAAGATGAGCTTGCTGTGCACAAAAACACCAGCCGTGGAGATTATCAGACCAAGGAACAATGTGTTGATGTTTTCCAGTACATACTACCTTATGCCAAAGCTTCCTCTGTGAGTGATCTTTCCTTAGCTTGATAGGCTTATTTACATATGTGAGTGATAAGTGCGTGCCAGAATTATTTTCTTTTACTTAGTGCATCTGTATATACTCAAAAGTTGAATCGTAGTGTAGGGATTGTAAGCTACCAAGTATCTTCCAACTTGGCTAATCACTTATGTAACTAGGTTCACATGTCAACTGGTGTTTAACAAACAATTCATGTAGATAAAAGCATGCACGACCAACTACACGGCACACATAGATTGGAAACTGTTGGAAATTATGTTCACTGCATTAGTTGTATCCGTTCTTGATATTTTCCTGGAAATTTGTAGCGTATCCTATATTGATCGTCCAAGACACCTGCTGTAACTTATGTAGCTAAAATCCCATAAATATTTGGTGCTTAACAAAATGCACGTTACCCACATGCGCACACAAAAATTGTGTTGCTAGCGGCGTTCAATGCACGTACTGTGTTTTCAAGGTAGCCTCGGATAGTCTTATACTTTTCCTTCTTGTCTTAGAGAACTGGACTATTCAAACTTCGGAGAGTCTTAAGAGCAATAAAAAAGCACTTTTCACAACCACCAGATGATCTCCTAAATGGCAATGTGATCGATAACTTCTTAGATGGTCCTGATTTATGTGAAGAGAAACTCTCATACGAGGCTGGTTCTGAAGGTTTCCTTGAAACCATAATTGGATGTATAATTCCCAGCAGAACTCTCAGCGAGTACAAGGTATCACTGCTCCACAGGTATACCAAGCTTGTTTTGTATATTGAATTTTTCTTTCCAAGAATAACTTCCATAGGCTCGTATCGTTTCAGCTGATTCATTGCATAAGTAAGAATATATTGTTAAGCAAAGATAACCATCCATATGATCTGAATCTATATGTATATTGCAGTTCCGCCCCTTATTTGGATGTCTACCGCAACTTGTATTATTTCTTAGCTCAGTCTGAGGAAGTTAGTGCTAGTGATAAATGGCCCGGTTTTGTCCTCACAAAGGAAGGAGAGGAGTTTGTGCAGCAGACTACAAATCTGTTCAAATATGATCTGCTCTATAATCCTCTGCGCTATGAGAGTTGGCAAAAGCTTGCCAATATTTACGATGAGGTAAGCTCCTTTGTTCGTTCTTCTTGTTATTGTTATTATATGCCAACCTGTAGAATATTTGTAAAGTATACCTTCAAATATCAATTATGAGTGTATCCTTTCTTGTAAGCTAGCTTTTGGAGACGAGTGCTGACTCTAGAATTAATAGAGGGTGGCTTTGTGTCTTTCGTTATTGAGTCTATTCATGTTTTGATAATGGTTGCATTTTGTATTTGTTACTTTCACTCAAATCAGGAAGTAGACTTGTTGCTAAATGATGGGAGTAAGCACATAAATGTTGTAGGATGGAGGAAGAATGCCGCTCTTTCGCAAAGAGTTGAAACAAGCAGAAGAAGAAGCAGGCGCTGCTTGCTAATTAGTTTGGCGTTGGCAAATTCACCAGATCAACAGGTTTCATTTGCCACCATTCATGCTTAAGATAACATATAATAATCAAGCTTACTTTTTCAGTAACCATTCATGTTTAATTAGATTTCGATGAAGGATTGGGTTTTTGGTATTCCATTAGTATATTATAGCTACCTGTTGCTGTTGATGTTTATGTATTGATATTTTATTGTAGTCGGAGATACATGAGCTATTGGCGCTGGTATACTATGACAGCCTTCAGAGTGTTGTGCCTTTTTATGATCAGCGGTCTGTGCTACCCTGCAAGGATGCAACATGGACTAGGTTTTGTGAGAACTCAATGAAGCATTTCAAGAAGGCGTTTTCACATAGGTAAAGTTTAAATGTTATTCAAAGGGTGTCACTTTGGTCCATTACGTAAGAGGCTGAGAATTGATTTTTCTTAACTCCTGTACAGACAAGATTGGTCACATGCATTCTACATGGGAAAACTCAGTGAGAAGCTTGGACACTCTTATGAAATTTCTTTATCCTATTATGAGCAAGCCATGAGATTGAATCCGTCCGCCGTGGATCCTGTGTATAGAATGCATGCTTCTCGTTTGAAGCTTCTAAATGCTTATGGGAAACAGAACTTAGAGGCCTTAAAGGTTTGTGGTTGACGCTATACTGTTCTTCTCTTTCTCGTTTACTTCTCTGGTTTTGGGGTCCTTACTGGACTGGTTGACTCCTTTCAGGTCCTCGCCTCTTATTGTTTTGATGAATCTATAAAGGAAACTGCCATGACAATCATCGGTACTACGACTTTTGGATCCTCTCGTACACTGGAAGAAGCCCAAGATGGAAACTTAGAAGCAAGTCATTCTAAAACTGTCGAGGGTTCAATTCATATGGAAGGGGTATGGCATATGCTCTACAACGACAGTCTTTCTGCATTGGGAATCTGTGTAGAAGGAGATCTTAAACACTTTCATAAGGCGAGATACATGCTTGCCCAAGGGTTGTATAGAAGGGGTGGGAGCAGTGATCTGCAACGAGCAAAAGAAGAACTCTCTTTTTGTTTTAAATCATCCCGGTCATGTTTTACGATAAATATGTGGGAGATTGATGGAATGGTTAAAAAAGGAAGGTGCACACGCATATTTACTTTCCCTTCAAACATTTTAGTTATCATTCACTGATGATTAGCTCCTATGATTGTGGGAATATTTCATGTATTTGTTTCTTCTCTTTCGATTCAGGCGGAAAACTCCAGGTTTGGCTGGGAACAAGAAGGCTCTTGAAGTGAACCTACCAGAAAGTTCAAGGAAATTTATTACTTGCATCCGCAAATACTTACTGTTCTATTTGAGACTACTGGAGGAAACTAGAGATGTCAACATACTAGAACGAGCCTTTAATTCTCTTCGATCAGATAAGAGGGTAAGTACTTGATTATTTCTATCAAAGACTTTTTGTGCTGTGTCCTCATCAAGTTGTCTTAAGCTGAACATAGTTTGCTAAATGCTACTGTCGAATTTTGAACTCAGTTCTCTCTATGCGTTGACGACCTTGTGCCAGTTGCAATAGGAAGATATATAAATGCATTGGTCTCCTCAATGAGTCAGGTTGATGAGTCTACAGGAGCTAAAATCAATTCTGATAGTCAATTAGAGAAAATATTTTCCCTCTTTATAGAACAAGGAAGCATATGGCCAGAAATATGCAATTCTCCTGAAACAAAAGGTCCACAAACCTCAGAGAGTAGCTTATACAGGTAACTAATTTGCAGGAAGCATAAATTTTAGTTCAGCCTAGCTATGAGATTTTAGCTATCTGATATTGATTTTTCTTTTTGCAGATTCTTACACCAATATATTGTATTACTTGAAGTAGACAACAAGGTTGAGGCTCTCGAGACCATAAATGAAAAGATTCGAAAACGTTTTAAGAATCCAAAGTTGTCTACTAGCTTTTCGGCTAAAGTTTGCAGACATGCTTCGCTTGCGTGGTGTCGTGCTCTTATAATAAGCTTAGCATCAATAACTCCCTTTCAGCAAGTATCCTCAATGGAAAATCAAGTAATAAATCCATCACTTGGTTATCTGGAAAATCGACGGGTGCTTTGTGTTGATCTTCAATCGGATTCCTGGAGTTCTGCGTTCGAGGATCCATCCGAATCCCAAATGCTTGAAGCAAAATGGCGACCTGTTCTATCAAAGATCAAAAACATATTGATATCCAATAAAGTCTTGGAGGAGAATCTTGAGACAGCTAGTTCTCTACTTAAAAGTTGTTACAATTTCTTCAGAGAAACTCCTTCAGTGACACTTCCTTTTGAGATCAACCTCAGTTTCGCACCGCCTCAACTAGCAACAATGGGGAGACTTCTTCCAGGCATTGAAGGAGTTGAAGTCATTGATGTAAGCATTCCAAAGAAGCTTCTTTTGTGGGCATACATGTTATATCAAGGACATTGTGGAAGCATCTCTCAGGTGGTGAAATATATGGAAGAAAATACCAAGGTAATGGATATAACTAATCTGCTAAATGGTTTAAGTTACCATCTTATATAGAATTGTTTATATTAATCTATAAAGTATTTGTGATAGTCACAGCCAAAAATGAAGAGAGGAGCTTCAACTTCATCAGTTGTTCCTTCAGTTCAATCAGGTTATTATTTATCTGAAACTTTTTACTTCTTTGTTGATTGTGTTTGGTTTCATTTCATTACTTTGAAGATCTTGAACCAACTTCATAAAACTTGAAAATCATATTTGTTGATGAATAGGTGGAACCAGTGAACCGGAGGCGGCACCTAAGGCTGTGCCGGTGATACCATCTGATTCACAGGGTGGTGATAGTTGTGGCTTTACACCTGCACCATTGTAACATTACATGTTTTTGGTCTGAAGAGAAGTAAGCTGAGTTCTCATTACTTCTTTTCATTTTGTTGTAACATGTCAAAAACTAAATTGGGCAAAATATCATCTAGTGTTTCTCCTTTGGTGTGTATATATATATTTTTCACCAGAAAAAAGTTCAATATCCAAAAATACTACACTTCCAAAAGTTTCAAAAATACCATAAAATCATTTTTTCTCAAAAATATCACAAATATAAAAAGTGAATTCTAAGGTTTAGAATTTTAATTTTTAGTTTTGAGTTCACTAGATAGAGTTTAAGGTTTAGTTTTGAAGGGTAGAATTTGGTTTAGGTATTTAGGGTTTAAATTTAAAGTTATAAAGATATTTTAAATCTGTGGTATTTTTGGTATTTTTGGAACAAATTAAAAGTGTTGATATGTTTGAAATATACATTTTTCATAGGACTTATTACGAGATATACCATAATCCTACCAAATTTTTTAACAAATACCATAATAAGCATTTTTTTGTTATATGCCATAAATAAGGTGAGAGTGGTAGAAGTAAAAAGACTAAATTGTCCCTATAATTGGCCGAACATTTTGAGCGGGAGTTTAGACTTGTACTTGTGTCATTAATGTTGATGAGAAAGCTAATTAAAGCTATAACATTTTTTACTTAATTTTTTTACGAGATATACCATAATGAGTGAAGTAAATGGCCTTTAATTTTGCTTGAGCTTTTTGTCCGACAAGAGTTGCAGATGAAGAGCATTTAATATGTCTTTTAGTTATATATAGTGGTGTAGTTTTCTTGTAGTGAAAGTTATCGAGTTGAGTTTCTTCTAATGTACAAGAATGGTGAAATGGACAAGTCAAATTTCTAGATAAGTTTTTGGTTTAGGTGGTTTTCGTTCGGTCACTGACATTGTGATTGTGTGAGCAATGGACAAACAATTTTTATGTGATGTGTAGTGAACAAATATTGTGTAGTTAGTTGAGTAGTGTAGTAGATGGTTGATAAAACAATGGGTGAATGTAATTGTGTGTGGACAAACTGTTTTTTTTTTGTCCAAATAAAACAATGTCTATATATTGTTTGTCCACTTACAACAATTATCATACCATCTTTATTATACAATATCGTCCATTAGCCAACATCTTACAAAACAATGTCTATAGCTAATTATGTCCATCGTTAACAACACTCTCGTCCATCACACAACATCAAACTAAACAAATAATTTTGTCCATTTCGTTTTGTCCACGCACAACAATGTCTATATATTGTTTGTCCACACACAACAACATCAAACACAACAATGGACAACGATGTCGACATAGTTTGTCCACACACAACAATGTCTATTTATAGATCCGTCCATTTTCAAATCACAAATTACTGGTCCTAAGAACAATCTCGTCAATTTCATATACACAAACAGTTTGTCCATACACAATACATTTTGTCCATTTTTCCATGTACTCGATCAAGTGCGTATAGCCTCTGATGTAGGCGGGAGGAATCTAACTTAATTAATCACTTGCTCGCTGCGGAAAAGAATAATTATTGTGGACATAACTTTAAGCGATGCGTGGACCACATCGTGGACCACATCACATGCTCTATTTTTTGGTCCACTCGGGGTAGGGTTCTCATTGTGGACCAAATCCGAATCTACTACTACCGTGGAGGAATCACACCGAGTCTGATGGACAATGTTGAGATCCTTTCCTTGTGCGTTTACAGACGAAAGTGTTTGAATTTGGTAGACAAGATCTGGTTCTGTCACGGTTTTGTTCATCTATTTTGTCAACCGATGTCGAAGATTCAAGTGTAGTATACAAACATGTTAAATAAATTGCAATTATCACAAGAGAAAATGGAAAAAACAAACAAAGAGAATCTCATTCTTTGCTTCACAATTTTTCTTTCTTTTTTGTTGTAACGCTTTTCTTTATCATCCATTATAAGTGTCACTTTATCTACACACACAAAAAAAGAAAAAAGAGAAGTTGAGAAGAAAAATAGGAATTGTCAGGTTTGGAGAATAGTAAATTTCTTAAAAGAACAGAAGTTGAATAGAGGAGGAAGAAGAAGAAGATAAGAGAAGGGAGAGAGAGAAAGAGAGATGAGATGTGTTGAGTTTCTTGATCGATTTAATTAGTTGTTTAGATTGGAATTGGTGTGTTCTTGGCTTTAATCAAATGTAAAACTCAAAGAAAATTGTTGACCCATAGTTCGATTTCTCTACATCTTTGGGGAGAGAACAAAACTCTCATGCTTTCACTAGAAAACAGATTCAAATCCTTTTGAATACAATGTATTGAATGATCTATCTTTCTTGTAGGATCAAGATCATTCAGATGAAGAAGCAAGCTCACAAGTTAGATTAACAAGCTTCTGATTGTGCCGATGCAGGACCTTGAACACGAGTATCACCTTCAATCTCTGATCTTGCTCTACACTTCTTCTTCTCTGAATTCTATCTTGTTGTGCGATGTAATATCTGAAACTCTATGTTTCATCTGTTATTCTTATAACAGATTTCCTTAACAGACTCGACTTGTGCCATGGGCTCTGATAGAACTTACCCAAGTGATTCTTCAGAAGTCGTAGTGGGCTTCCAAGCCCATATCTTTCTTAGGAAAAAAACCCCAAAAATTCACCTTTGCCTTAGACACACTTAGGTTACGCTATAACCTTGTTCTCCTTTTCTGTCTCGTATGATTCCGATGGCGATTCATGCCAGATTTTCCTTTCCCTTGCATGTAAACCACCATGCTTCTCAAAACCTCCTGGAAAGATTCAAAGCGATGCAAATGAGACTGAAGAAGCAGATGAGAGGGTGATTCGCGACTTCAACCTTTCAGCTTCCCTCTGACTCTGACATAAAAAACCTGGTAAGAACAACTTCACCTTCTTCTTTTGACCTTGTAACTCTGTGTTTACCATACTGATTCTTCACTTGTGATTAACCCTCTTGAGTTTCTCTTCTTTCATGTACCCATGGATCTTCAACCTTGAGAAGATGAACCGACTTAAGATCCAGAAGATCAACCCAAACAGGTATACCTTTACGATCTTCTGCAATTTAAATTTCTTTACCCACCTCTTTCCTGATTTCACCTGAAAAACCTTGTGTTGACTTAAAATTTGTTTCTGTCAATAATGTCTTGCAGATGCTTCACCTGGAACTGAAGATCTTCCACTTCATAACCTTCTGATGCTCACATGTAACTTCAAACTCCTATATGATTTTTAATAAAGCGTATTGAACCCAAACATATAAACTGACCTTGTTTACTGTTTCTGTTGAGTGCGAGGTGGTGGTTCAATAGTTGAAATTACCTGGAGCTGGGCCTGTGATCACATAATTCCAACCAGCTCTCTACAGAGCTCAAACTTAGGCCCAGGTAATGCCTTAGTTAGAAAATCTGAGGGATTTTTACTTGTGTGAATTTTGAGTAGTGTCACGTTTCCTTGAGTTGCTATGTCCCTTATGAAATGGCATTTAGTAGTAATATGCTTAGTTCTCTCATGAAAAATTGCATTTTTAGCTAGGGCCAATGCACTTTGTGAATCCATGTGAATTAAAACCGACTTTGTTTTAAAACCTAATTCAGTGCATATTCCTTTTAACCAAATGGCCTCTTTCACAGCTGAAGTCAATGCCATGTACTCGGCTTCAGCTGTTGATAATGCCACTACTGACTGTAAATTTGATTTCCAACACACTGTATTTCCTCAAACTTTAAAAACAAATCCAGTCACTGATCTTCTTTTGTCAAGATCAGTGGCATAATTAGAGTCACAAAACCATTCAATGCTAAAACTTGAATTCTTCTTAATAGTTAGGCTAATTTTGAAAGTACCACTTAGATATCTTAAGACCCATTTAAAAGCTTCCCAATGTTCTCTGCTAGGTTTAGACATAAACCTACCGATTAGCCCAACAACATAACCTAAATCTAGCCTTGATCCAATCATGGCATACATGATGCTTCCAACAGCACTAGCATATGGGATCCTTTCCATATGTGGTGCTTCTGTAACAGCTTCCTCTTTAGTTAGGCTTCTTAATTTGAAATGAGAAGCAATAGGTGTCACAGTAAACTTTGAATCTATCATACTAAAGCACTTAAGTACTTTCTGTAAATATTTATCCTGAGACAAAATCAATGTATCTTTTTCCCTATTTCTTCTTATATCCATTCTAAGTATTCTTGAAGCTTTCCCTAAATCCTTCATTTCAAATTCTCTGCTCAAACAGTTCTTTATCTTTATAATTTGATCTTGACTCTTAGATTCTATCAACATATCATCAACATAGATTAGAAGATAAATTGCTTGTTCTGTTTTGACATCTCTCATATACACACACGAATCATAGCTGCACCTTATAAATTTTGCTTTCTTCATGAAACAGTCAAACCTGACATTCCATTGTCTAGGTGATTGTTTCAATCCATATAAGGATTTCTGTAGTAGGCACACTTTTTTCTCATCTCGCTTCTTCATAAAACCTTGTGGTTGAATCATTAACATCCATCTGTTCCAGCTCATAATGTTGATTCACTACTAATGACAACATTAATCTAATAGACACATGTTTGACTACTAGTGAAAACACTTCATTGTAATCAATCCCTTCCTTTTGTGAAAAGCCATTTGCAACCAGTCTAGCCTTATATCTCTTAGGTTCAACTCCTGGTATTCCAGGATTTAACTTGAATATCCATTTACAACCAACAAGCTTTTGTTTCTCTGGTTTATCAATTAGATCCCATGTATGATTCTTAAGTAGTGATATCATTTCTTTTTTTGATGCATTTACCCAATGCTTATAATCCTTACTTCTTAGTGCTTCTGCATAGGAAGTAGGCTCTTCTATTTCCAATTCTTCTGCTGCTGATAATGCATAGGCCACAAAATAAGCATCTTCAAACCTGGATGGTGCTCTGATGTTCTGTCTTCTATTCCTATTTCTTACCAAAAGATAGTCATCTAGTGCTTCAGGTTCCGCTTGATCAGCTTCTGACCCTTCCTGAATTTCTTCTTCACGACTATCTTCTGATGAATCTGAGCTAGAACTTTGTCCTTCTGATTCTATTTCCCGTGAAGACTCATTCTCTTTATCCATTTTAGCTTGCTCACCTTGAATCACCTGTTGGCTTGAAATTAATTCTAATTCTTCTATTCTGGTATGTTCTGATTCATCTGTTGACTTTGAGGAGTTCTTTTCATTTGCAACCTTCATGTATAATTCAACCTCATGAAATATGACATTTCTGTTTGTAGTGCATTTCCTTTCTTCGGGTAACCAAACTCTGTATCCTTTAACACCAGAAGGATAACCCAGAAAGATCCCTTTAACTGCTCTAGGCTTAGTCTTATCCTGCACAACATGAACAAACGCAGAACAACCAAATCTTCTTAAATTTGTTAAGTCTAGTTTCTTACATGACCATACCTCTTCTGGTAACTTGAACTTTAAGGTAGAGTTTGGTGTTCTGTTGATTAGGTAGACTGCAATAGATGTAGCTTCAGCCATAATTCTTGTCCTAATTCAGCTTCTGAAAGCACACTTCTCACTTTGTCCATTATAGTTATGTTCATCCTTTCTGAAACATCATTCTGTTGAGGGGTGTAAGTACATGTTCTGTGCCTAATGATACTTAATTCCTTACAAAAATCATCAAAGATAGTATTACAGAATTCTAAACCATTATCAGTCCTTAGGTATTTAATCTTCCTGTTTGTGGAGTTTTCCACAGCTTCTTTCCATTCTTTAAACCTAGGGAATGCTTCATATTTGCTCCTGCACAAATACACCCACACTTTCTTATAGGGGTGGGTTTTCGGGTACCCGTTCGGGTTCGGGCCGGGTTTTTTGGGTTTTCGGGTTTTTCGGGTTGGAGGCTTAGAACCCGTTCGGGTATTTTATAGTTTCGGATCGGCTTCGGGTATTTTAGCTTCGGGTTCGGGTTGGGTTCGGGTATCCAAACTTTTTTGTATAAAAAAAAATCATACCAAAGCAACATAAAGTTATTGTAATTTTTGAATCAAATTAAATTTTTAATTGGTGTTAAACCGGTTTAATTATTAGTTTAAATACAATTCTTTCTTTTTTTCATTTGAA
>OVBE01008374.1:0-17266 GCA_900406425.1 Iberis pinnata | reverse complement strand
GCCGACGTGGTCGTTAGCCCTTGCTGATTTGACGAGCATGTCGTCAATATAGACCTCAATTGATCTGCCGATCTCTTCTTCGAACATCTTGTTGACAAGGCGTTGGTACGTTGCTCCTGCATTTTTTAATCCGAAAGGCATTACCTTGTATCAGTAGATTCCTCTATCTGTGATAAAGACGGTTTTCTCTCGATCTCCTTGGTGCATCATGATCTGATTGTATCCTGAAAAAGCGTCCATGAACGTTAGGAGCTCGTTACCTGCCGTAGCTTCGACTAGTCTGTCTATGTGGGGTAAGGGGAAGCTGTCTTTGGGACATGCTTTGTTGAGGTCAGTAAAGTCANTTTCCGTTCTTCTTTTTGACCACAACAGGATTGGCAAGCCATTCTGGATATTTCACTTCGGCAATTGAGTCGGCCTTTAGGAGTTTCTCTACTTCGTCATTAACTGCCTGTGATCGTTCTGTTCCGAGTTTGCGGCGTTTCTGCTTTATCGGTATGTAGCTTGGATCTACGTTTAGCTCGTGACAAGTGATCGATGGGTCGGTTCCTTTCATATCGTCCATGGTCCAGGCGAAGGTACCTGCATTCTTTTTTAGTAACTTGATTAGCTCGGATTTGATGGTTTCGTCTAGCTCCTTTATGATTCCTGTGGTCCGATCTGGGTATTCGGTGCATATGCTGATTTGCTCGATTTTATCCAGTTCTGGTGTGGAGTCGTAAGTCGGCGCTGAGGCCGCCGTTCTGTCCGACACTTGCAATGTTCGATTTTGATGCTCAATTAGGAAACAGGTCCGAGCAACACGTTGATTTCCTCTTATCGTCCATGTCCCGCTCTCTGTAGGAAACTTGATACATTGGTGGTAGGTTGATACTGCAGCCTTCATGGAGTAAAGCCACGGAGTTCCCAGGATCACGTTGAATGCCGAGTCATGTTCCATGACGACAAATCTAACCATTTGGGTAGAGCCTCCGGCTTAGACGGGCAGTTTGATTGTGCCGTCGGGAGAGACAGTTTCGCTGCTGAATCCCGTGAGTGTCCTGCTACCTGCCTTGATGAGGTTGGAATTTACTCCCATGTTGTCGAGCGTTCTCTTGAGGATCATATCAACCGAGCTTTTTTTTATGAGAATTCTTGCTACTTCTGTGTTTGCAATGACGAGTTTGATGACTAGGAAGTTGTTGTGAGGTTGGCTTAGGCCTTTATGTTAGCGTCGTGGAATTCGATTGGTGAAGAGGTCGGCGCTACGTCAATGCGTTCCTTTTTCAACAGTTGCAGCTCGTCGTTCGGAGTGCCGGATAGATCGTACAGAGTCGTTGCACGAGACTAGCCCTCCCATAATTATGTTGACTCGCCGTCTAGGTAATGATCCTTCTTTAGCATGGTCATCGGGGCTACGATCTCTCGTTCGGGTTGGAGGTTCCATGTCGTTGCTGGTATGCGAACTTTTTTCTCGAACCGTACTGACTTGGTGTGCTTTATCCTTGTCTTTGTCCTTCGTAGATGAATTGTGCCACGTATTTCCACCTCGTCGTCTATCGTTGCCCCGGTTCCTGCTAGTATTGATTTCGCCGTCCTGGTACTTTCTTTAGAGGATGGTTTGCAGGTGTCGGCAATCTTGGTCTTATGTCCAGTTCGCTTATGGAATTCGCAGTAGGCCTTTGGGTCGTTATCGGATGCTGGGGGCAGGTCGGCGTGCTTTTCGCCATCCGTGATTGCGTAAGTGGCGTGTTGTTTATCTCTTGAGTAGTGCTGCCTTGGTTCGCGGGGGATTTCCTCCTTATCTCGGCTAGATCGAGTGTCGTGGTGCTTTTTAGACATCACGGCATGCTCTTCTTCTATTTCGATGAATTTGTTAGCTCAGTGGAGCGCATCTTCGAGCGTTTGTGGTGGATTGATGAGTAGCTCGTCTTTGAACCTTGATTTAAACCACAATGCTTTTCGTAGCGCGGCGATTTCCCCTACGTCGTTGATCACGATACAAGCTACGATTCCTTTGAACTTGTCAATAAAATCCTTCAGTGTCTCGTCTTCTCGTTGGGATAGATTCCACAGGTCGGTTGTCGATGCTCTCTTCGCAATGTACATTGAGTAATGTTTGACGAATACGGTGGAGAGCTGTTGGAAGGTGTCGATGGTTCCTGACTCCAGGCGGGAGAACCACTCCAAAGCCGAACCTGAAAAATTCACAACAAACAGCTGACACAAACCTGCATCTCGTTCTTCATGTGAGAATTGTGCCCGTGCCATGGCGATGGTGAAGGCTGTGAGGTACTGAACTGGATCACTTTTGCCAACATATCCTGCGAATTTTACCTTCGCAGAGTGCCGAACTGGTATGTCAGTTACCTTTCTTGAGAAGGGAGTTCGTTGAGTCTCTTCTATGGCGCGCGTGATATCCGGAGCCGAGCTGGTGGCCTGGTGTACCTGCGAGCTCATAATCTTCAGTTGTTCGCGGATGCTCTGCATCTTAGTATCTTCGATCGAGCTCCTAAACCTATTTGAGTTGATGTGATCTATGCGCTCTCGTTCCCTGCCTGTAGGAGGAGTTTGATGAGGTGTCCCGAACAGGTTCCGGGTGATCGTGCGTATGTCTCTTCCTTCTGCGGACGAGGTGATGTCTTCTAGCTGTGCTTTTAGGGTTTGCGATTCACCTCTTAGCTTGGCGGTTTCCTCTTGCTGTTGTTTCATCTGTTTTAGCAGATCTTTCATGGTGAGCTCTGGGGCTTCTTCCTCGTGGTCGGACGTCGTCTTCTCAGCGTGGTCGTCCTTGTTCGTCAGGTCGACGATAGATCCATCCTGCGTTTTGTCAGTCGATCCCGTGGTCATTGCTGGTTGTTTTTGTTTTTCCTGCAAGGATAAATTACGAACTTCTTCTAGCAGTAGTCCCCACAGTCGGCGCCAACTGTTGAATCAAGACTTAACAATTAGGTTTAGATCTTAGATTATGTGGGTAAAAGCTCAGAAGAATTTCATATATCTTTTAGGAATAATTACATGAGTATTTATAGTTAAAATACAAGCTCAAAACCCTAATTACATCAACTAACCCTAATGGGCCATGAGATGGACGGCCCAGCTCGTCTGGTCGGCCCATCTAGATCTTGTCCTCCCGGGCCCTTTCTCCTCATCACGTCGGCGTCCAGCTGGGCCTTGAGTCAAAATGGGCTTTTGGGGTAGGTGCTACACCTGGTATCAACAAGAATCCAGTTGCATATTTTAGTAAGAAGTTAGGAGGATCCACTTTGAACTACCGAACATATGACAAGGAGTTGTATGCTTTGGTGAGGGCGCTTCAAACATGGTAGCATTACTCGTGGCGTAAGGAGTTTGTGGTTCACACAGATCATGAATCTCTAAAGCACCTCAAGGGATAACAGAAGCTTAACAAGAGACATGGACGCTGGATTGAATTTATCGGAACATTCCCATATGTTGTTAAGTATAAGAAAGGTAAGGATAATATAGTCGCATATGCATTATCCCTAAGGTACTCTCTCATATCTACTTTAACATCTCAACTCATCGGTTTTGAGCATGTGAAATAACCATATCAATATGATTCTGATTTTGCTGAGAGTTATGCGAAATGTTCTAAGTTCGCGAGTGAGAAGTATTATAGGCAGGATGGATATTTGTTCTATAGTGATCGCCTATGCATTCCTAAAGGGTCTATCCGAGAGTTGATGGTAAGAGAAGCTCATGCAAGAGGTCTTGCTGGTCACTTTGACGTGACTAAGACATTGCTGGATCTCCAAGGGGATTTCTATTGGCCTTACATAAAGAAGGACGTTGAAAAGGTTTTTTCAAGGTGTGTTGTTTGTAAACTAGCTAAGAGTAAGGTGCAACCTCACGGTTTGTATACTCCCTTACCCATACCTTCTCATCCTTGGACATATATTTCTATGGATTTTGTCATTGGTTTACCTCGAACCAAGAACGATAGAGATTCTATCTTTGTTGTTGTTTACAGGTATAGCAAGATGGCTTATTTCATAGCTAGTCATAAAACCGATGATGCTGTCAAAGTCGCAGATTTGTTCTTCAAAGAGGTGGTGAGGCTTCACGGGATGACTGAAGTGATAGTCTTTGATCGCGACAAAAAGTTCTTGAGTCACTTTTGGCGCACACTATGGGCTAAGTTGGGAACCAAGCTGTCGTTTTCAACAACTTTTCATCCACAAACTGATGGACAAATCAAAGTGGTGAATAGGTCTCTGTCGACCTTACTTAGAACGATAGTGAAGAACAATATGAAGTCTTGGGAAGCATGTCTAACTCATATCGAATTTTCTTACAATCACGCTGAGCATTCATCTACTCTTTTCTCTCCTTTTTAAACTGTTTATGGATTTAATCCATTTTCCCCCACTAGACTTGATCTCTTTGCCTTTGAATGAAAGGGTTAGTTTGGATGGCAGGAAAAAGGCTGAAATGGTGCGCAAGATTCATGAGAAAGCTAAGGAGAACATCGAAAATAAGACAAAACAATATGAGCATCACGCCAACAAAGGAAGAAAGGAGCTGATTTTTGAAGAAGGAGATTTGGTGTGCATTCATATAAGGAAGGATTGATTTCCAGCTGAAAGGAATAACAAGCTAATACCAAGAGTTGATGGACCATTCAAAGTTATCAAGATAATCAACAACAATGCATAACGAATCAATCTTAAAGGGAAGTATAATAAATCAGTTGCTTTTAATGTTTCTGACTTGTTGCCTTTTATTGCAGATTCATATCTGAGGACAAATCCTTTTCAAGAGGGAGAGGATGATGTGATCATGACAAGTTCAGAAGAGTAAGTGCCGGAGATAGTTGGAAGGATCACTCGTTCCAGAGCAAGATAGTTAGCTAAGGAAGCTCATGCACTCATCAGCAACAAAGACAATTAACCAAGAAGAAGTTGAAGCTCACATATTCAACATCTCAACCTTTTAGAACGAAGAACCCGGTAACAATCACTAGATAACCTAGGTAGTGATTCTATACTCTTTTTCTTGATGGAGATTTGGTAGGAAGAGTTTCTTTATCAAGGTTTTTAACGAGGCGGAGTCATTACTTCGTCGAGTTATCTATGTGATGTTACAGTGGGAATAATAAGCAAAGTCACAATGACTTATGCATTAGTATTTTGAGGCGCACCAATTAGATCCATATGGAAGGGACTCCTTGTTGTTTTATTTTTTGATTAGAATTCATGTAGTTTTCATTCAGATGTCTTGTTGTTTTTGGACAAATAACCTAGTCTCTCATTTTCTCTTTGTCGTGCTCTTAAAAGAGAGACTAGAGTCCCCTTTGTTCTTTAGTGAAGAATTAACGTAAAGGAAAAGTATTGTTCATCACTCCTTGATTCAAAGTTCTGTGATCTCTGAATCCGTTCCTTTTACAAGTCTACACTTTTAAGAGAATCTTCTATCCATAAAACACACAAACCATCATCATCTCACCTTCATCCTTGCATAGTCGGTTCTTCTACAGCCTTATCTTCAGATTTTGACCAATTGGGATCACATCAGTTTGGGTCGGTTTGTTTTGGGTTTGTTGTCCAACTTTACTTTTAGGTAATTTCAAAAATAAATATTTTAATAATAATTAAAAACCTCATTCTATTGTACGAAATTATTAAATTTTCTCTCTCGACTGTTAGCCTCCCCTCCCTTGTTTCTATGTCGTCTTCTTGTTGGTGTTGAGCGGTCATTGTATAATTCTGTTCTTTTTCCTTTTCTCATTTCACTGCGTTGGTTCCTCTACCTGAGGCTTCCCTAATGTAGGCTCAGCCTTGCTTTTATGCTGGACCTCTCTATTCTCCTCCGTTAAGTTTTCTTCGCTCACACCGCTATGAATATACGATCAGACTTGATCGTGTCCTGTCTGCTTTTTTCAATGTCTTCTTCTTTTGTAGATCGTATTATTTCCATCGATGTCATCTTTTTAGATACATGTGGTTGTGGTGAAGCACTTGAGGTTGGCGTTGGAGATGTCATGCCAGATGTTTTTGCATGCGTCAATTTTGGAGGTTGGCTTTATGATCTCTATGGATCTCTAGTGTTGCGCAGTCGTCGGGCAAGCGGGGAGACATTGGGTGGTGGTCCCCTCAGGGTAATCCTCGGTTGGACTTGGTTAGTGCACTGGCTCATGTGGTTGTGGCGGTCAAGCTTCTACATCTCCAGTCCATGAAACATGTGACTTGGATTTCCTGCATGGCCCTCGTTGTTGTGCTCAGCGTTCCACCTTTTTGTGTTGCTTTATCGAAGGATGCTCATGTGGTCTGGATTTGGCCACGCGGCCTTCTCCTTATTCACATGAATATTCATTTAATAATATTTTGTTATATTTTTTGTCCTTCCTTAGGTATATTTTTTCTTTTTCGGTTTGTATGGTCTAATAATGTCGTCAACATTAGTGTGTTAAGTCAATGAAGATCTAGTCAATTGAATTCAACTCATATGTTGATCTTCCGACTCGGTTGTATATCGAAATTAAAGAATAAAAAGGGTTTGTCTCACTGTAGACGGTATTTATCTAGCTTAAGTATTCCAGTTATGGAAAATAATTGTAGTTTAGTATTACTATATTAATCCAAGAACATTTATTCATTGTGGATTTGTCATTTTTCCTTTATAGGAGTTTAGGTTTGTATGGAGATTCCTATTAATTTTTTAATTATTCCATCTGGCGGATTAAAGTTCAAATCGAACTACAAACCCAATAATTTCGGCCAAACATGTGGAATCAAAGAAAAACAACAACAACCAAAACAAAACTATACAATGCAAAAGTTGGCTGCAAAATAAAATATTAATTTTCTCCAAAGTCAAAGGTAGACGAAAACAAGATATAAAATACGCTTCTCAACAAAAGTATGCTCAACCCAACCGGAAAATCAACCAAGAGAACTTAAAAGCCTGATACCAAGGGCTCGTAAGCAAACTAAAGGAGCCTAAAGAAACGCTGGAAAAATCGAAAACATTGTAAGCTCCTTTCATAACGGATTAAAATGTACCTCTCAAATAAGGACAAAAAAATGTTGAGCCAGTAAGAGGACTTTTGTGTACCAACAAAGACACCGGTCTTCCAGACAAGGGTGAGTCATCAGACCCTGGACGCCAAAAGCAAATTGAAACAATAATAGGTCTCAACTATACCCAAATAGTAGAGACATGAAGCGAGCATTATCAAAACTCAGGCTAAACAAAAACCAAACGGAATTTCCTAATAGACTGAGGGGAGAGACAATTAAGCATGAACCACCAACAACTCCAATCGCAACAAAGCTGCTAAGAAGCCATGACTAAAAATCTTACTTGGAACCTATCTAAGATGAGACCGATGAACATGAGCAACTAAAATCTTGACCCAAGATGAACCGTAGAGTGGAGATAACACGCCAACTCCTACATAGATGAACGATGGTAGAACTAACCCGAAGGCAAGAACCTGCACCGAATCTGAGCATAAAACCCGGCGAGCCTAGAAGCCCCCACCACCAGCTTGATAGGCGAGAAGAAACCAACAAAACCAGATCTTCCAACCAAAATCATCCACACAAACACTAGCCAAAACGAACCTTACCATGAAGAATCTACCGCGCCGCAACCCACAGGGACGACGCAGAGAACCACCAACACGACAACAAAGGCAGACGATGGCGAGAGAAGACGAAAGCAGGATATGCACAACCGACACAAGAAAGCCACCAACAATAGCCAAAAAATGAGAAAATAAAATCATAAAAACTAAAGGGAGGCGGACACTGGCCCGCCTCTGGAGAAGGTTAAGATCGAAATTTTTCCTCAATTTAAATGGCTGGGAGAGAGAGGCTATTATTGTTTTTTATTTTTTTGCTTAGAGATTCCTATTAGTCTAATATCTTATGTTGTTAGTAAATTTTTTTATTAAAGTTCCAAAAAACATAAACAGTTTATTGAGATGAAGATCTCATTATGATGATCTTGGAACAACAAACCAATAATCTAAGCTAAGACCAATCCAAAGAGTAAAAACGGACAATCAAATAGACTATAGAAGGCAAATGTGTTAAAAAAGGAAGAGAAAATGATCAAGACTCAAGGAAACCCAAAACATCAACTCGGACCAAAAGTTGGCCAGGACCGAGGAAGATGCGCATGATCCACAAAACAATGCAGAGAAAACTATGTTTGGCCCAAGAACAACTCGAACGGTTTATCGAGCCAGAAAATAATTTGGGCCGAGAATAATTTTCCTAAGGCCAAATAAATTTTTTTTTTTTTGATGAAATTTTATAATTATAAATCAAAACTGAAAATATTTACAGAAAGGTTTTAAACAATCAATGAGTAGTAATAGCCATGAAGAAAAAAGCCTGTTGTGGTATGGTATGAGGGTGCCTTGTTAAACTTTTCGTTAGAAAACCCAATGGGACAAAACTAACGAAAGGAAAAAGAGTACACACCTCATACCCAGCGATGGCCATAAAGAATAGAGAGAGTGGTCGGTCAAAGCAAGAACAATCAATGAAGGGACGACCAGCGCTGCTGAATAGAGTGCAGTTTCGAGTCAGGAGGATATCGGAGACTGATGCTTCTACCACGGATTATGTGTGTAATGATCCTGCGCAATTGAGCTGGAGTGTGCACCGGTTTCCCATGAATCCTGTTGTTGCGCTCCCTCCAAATATGATAAACAATAGCTTGGAAAGCCAAACGTAGGAGAATCCGATCCACTAGAGTGTGGGATCCGCGCCGGAGAGAAGTGAGAGTGATTGTCCAATCCGGGTTGGGACGTGGTAGTAACGGCTGGACTAAAGGCTCCCAGACCGTGTAGGAGAATGGACATGCAAAAAAGAGATGATCTCTAGTCTCCACAGGTTCCCCACAAAGGACGCAAGGCTGAGTATGTCCCCACAGTCGCATCCGCGCTCCTGTAGATAACCTGTCAATCACAGCAAGCCAGACAATAAAAGCATAGCGAGGAATAGCTTGTGGAAACCAAATCGTGGAGGACCATGGTACTCTTTCTCCCCTAGGACGAATCAAATTCCAAGTCGACTTCGCCAAGAAACGATGCGTGTACACGTCATCCTGTTGTCTCCAGAGTGGTGTATCTGGTGGCATCAGCGGTTGAGGGCATGGGATACCGGTGATGCAATCACAAAGCTCCCTTATAGATGGCATCCGTGAAGAACGAATGGACCATTCACCTCGGGATACGGCATCGAGAACCTTGGCATGCCTTGGAACACCCATTTCTCGAATGCCAACATCACCTGTAAGAGAGTACAAAGGACCCAAAGTAGACCAATGATCAAACCAAAATGAAGTGATAGAGCCATTAGAAACACTCATCCAAAGGAATTGAGAGGCAAGTGGGCGAATCTGGAGTAATTTGTGCCACATCCAGGGTCCTCGACTTGTAACAGGAGCATCCCAGAAGGTTGTATTGCGGAGTAAGTAATCCCGAGTCCATGCACACCAGAGTGAGGAGGGGCTAGTAAAAAGACGCCAAATGAGTGAGAGAGCGTTGATCGTGGAAGTGTCCTCGAGCCTGCGAATACCAAGACCCCCTTCCGCCTTAGGCCTGCAAACATCATTCCAACTCAACTTGGACATAGAATGGTTAGTGGCAGTACCAGACCAAAGAAAGTTATAGCAGAGACTATTAATTTGATTGAGACAGCGTTTCGGAAACCTGAAAGCCGATTGCCAAAAGTTTACCATGCTGACAATAACCGAGGAGATAAGTTGTAGATGGCCCGCAAAAGATAGAAGCTTTGCGGACCATGAGGTGATCCGCGAGCGCACACGATCAATAAGCGGTGCATAATCGTGTGCAGATAGGGATTTAGTAGTCAGAGGGAGCCCTAAGTAACGAACAGGTAGAGAACCAATGGGGAGCTGTACGGTGTCGAGGTATTGCCAAAGTAGTGGAGAGGTGGAACCTGGCAAAAAAATAGAAGACTTAGCAAGATTAACATGCAAACCTGAGGCTGAGCCAAAACGATCCATGACCTTTAGGGTGCCCTGCAGTGAGTTTAAAGTGCCATCAAAGAAGACAAGGATGTCATCTGCAAAACTAAGATGAGTTAATCTAATTGAATGGCAGTGAGGATGGTAACCTACTGAACCCGATAGCGCCGCATAGTTAAGCATAACAAATAAAACATTATTAGCAATAACATATAAATACAGAGAGAGAGCACAGCCCTGACGAATGCCTCGTCTACTCGGGAAATAGCCTGTAGGTTCTCCATTCACCATGATGGAGAAAGTAGTTGTGGATATGCATGTATAGATCCAATGAATGAAACGGTCCGGGAATCCCATAACCTGCAAAACCGACACTAAAAAATTCCAGTTAATGGTATCGAACGCTTTTGAGATATCCAATTTCAGGGTAGCACGTGAGGAGGAGCCTGGCTTGTGGTAATCTTTGACTACTTTCGTCGCCAACAGAACATTCTCCAAGAGTAATCGGTTTTGAACAAAGGCACTTTGGTTGGGCTCAATGGCAGCCGGAAGGTGAACCTTGAGTCGATTAGCAAGGATCTTTGATATGACTTTGTAAATGATATTACAGCACGAGATCGGGCGATAGTCTTTCATTGTCTGAATGTCGTCACCTTTGGGTATGAGTGCCACCAGGGTGGCGTTAATACCTGAAGAGAGGAAACCAAACAGAAAAAAAGATTGAATCGCATTAACAAAATCAGTACAAATGATAGGCCAAGCTGCCTTGAAAAACTCTGTAGTAAAACCATCAGGACCAGGAGCTTTGTTAGAGGGCATAGATAGCAGTGTTGAATGAATTTCTGAGGCTGAAATCGGGCTCTCTAGAGCTTCGATGGCGTCAGTAGAGCATCGAAATGATATGAGCGAGCGGAGCTCTTGAATGGGAATGGGGAGGCTAGTAACCGAAGCTTTTAGGAAGGTTTTGAAGTGAGAAACCGCTGCTTGCTTGATTTCATTTTGGTCAGTGGTAAAGGCTCCTGAGGGTAGAAGAAGACGGCGGATGGTGTTTCTCGAAACTCGGCTGTTTGAGACGCGATGGAAGAAAGCTGTATTCTGGTCACCATGAGCTAGCCAATTGATGTGTGACTTTTGCTAATAAAACCGTTCCTCACAGGACGCAAGAAACCGCCAGTCCCGGGCAGCAACCGCTTCAGCATGAAACCAGGCTTCGGAAGGATTGTTAAGAACCTGATTACGACATGAGAGAAGATGATCATAAGCAATGCGAGTACGAGAAGAGATATCACCAAATAGGGAGGAATTGAGGTGACGAAGCTGGGCTTTGAGAGTCTTTAGCTTCACGTATAGTAACCGCAAAGCAACCCGAGAGTGATGGATGGGCTCAAAAGACTCCCAATGTGACCTGAGAAGAGGAAGAAAAGATGAATCATCAATCAAGAAATTATTAAACTTGAAAGGTTTGCGAGTAGTTGTAGATAAGGATGAAAAATGAATAACACAGCGGGCATGATCAGAGACGCCATTGGCTTCAAAGACGGCATAGGCTTGAGGGAACATGGATGACCAGGTGTCATTTATCAGCGCCCGATCAAGCTTTTTAGCTATTGGGTTGTCGCTCTGATGATTCCACCATGTGAAACGAGGCCCAACATACTCCAAATCTGCTAAGTCACAATCATGAACAAGCTCCTGAAACTGATTCATTCCAAGGGCACGAGTACGGGCTCCCATACTAGAATGATCATAAACCGCAAGGACTTCGTTAAAGTCCCCAAAAAAAATCCAAGGGACTGCCCGGGAACCACAAGAAAGGCGAGTAGCTCGCAAAGAATGCCATAGCTGCGAACGTTCAGCCTGAAAATTCGAAGCATAAACACAAGAGATTAGAACAACCTCACCGGATAAAAGAGTAACAAGTAGAGAAATAAGCTGAGAGGTGATTAGGATGGGCGTGAAAATGATTCCCTCCTTCCAACAAACCCATATACGACCCAACCGGTGGGCAGAGTAATTATGAAGAACACTCCACCCAGGGAGAGCAGATTGCACAACTTGATGGAAATTAGGAGCTTGAACTCGTGTTTCTAAAAAAAAAACCAAATTGTGGAGAATTTGATCGAAGCCAGTTACGGACGATCTCATGTTTCCAAGGTTAATTAAAACTTCGGGTATTCCATGCAAATAATGACATGGCATTAGTGTCTCCGTGAGGAGACATGGGTTGGTTTCTTCAAAGGAGCTTGCTTCGCTAACTTTCGAGAAGCCAACGCTGGTAATGTTTGTTTATTCTTTGGACGCTGAGAGGATTTAGAGATATGGGCTGTTCCGGGAACGTGAGGGACATCCTGCTCCGAGTCAGAGATTTGTCCGTCCTCCTTATCACCCTGATCAACATCATCAAGATCACATTCATTAGCTAAAGCAAAGAAACGAGAAGGTGAGAATTTAGGAGAGGAAGGAGGAGGCGAGGTTGCGGTCTTCGATGGGGAGGCGGTGTGAAGTTTGGACCCTCGGACAACCGTCTCCCATCCATCATTGTTGGCTCCGGCATGGGCAGCAACTTGGGTGTCAATGACAGTGGTGATTGCAGCTACGGAAGGAGACGAGGATATTGTCGGATCAAAAATCTCTAGAGCCGGAACATTGAGAGAGACTTTAGAGTGAGTAGAAGGAGCAAGAGCAACCTCCTGAGCATTGGGAGCACCTGTATCAAGAACGGAATTATAAGTAGTGGTATTAGTGTTTATTAAATCAAGTACTAGTTGAGATAGTGAAGCATTAGGTGAAGTGGAATGAGTAGAGTGAGTAGAGCCCGTGATAAGATGGTGTTGTTGAGGTGGAGATGTGGAGTGTATGGTATGGAGTTGGGCCGTGGATAAGTCCACAGGTTGGTCTTGAATTGGTACAGTAGAGACAGTTGGTGGATCAATTGTTGATGGGTTAGAAATGTCTTGCTCATGCGATTTGTCCGTTGAAGGAGCACCTTTGGTAAGAAAATCCTTGGGCTTATGACCCCAAGCATGACATTGAGTACATCTAAAAGGAAGCCAAGGATAAGAAACAAGGATAGGTTGAGCAATGTCGGTTAATCGAATTTCCTCGGTTAGGTCCTTCTCCAAATTGACAACGATCATAACACGAGCAATATCCAGACACATACAACGTTCGGTTGTGGGATGAAGTTTCTGGGATTCACCAACAATGTCACCGAGGAACTTGAGGCCCTCATTGGAGAAGAGTACGTCGGGGACGTTACGGAAGTCGACCCACAATGGCATAGCAGTAAGGTCCGGTTTTCGATTGATCATAGATGGATTCCAATCCTGCACCACAAGCAAAACGTCAGAAATATGCCAATATTTTTTCCGAGTAATGCTATTACGAAGAGAGGGAGAGTCGATCTTAAAGAGAACGGTATCATCTTTGATGAATTGGACATCAATTTTTTGGGATTTGCCATCACGGTTCCAAAGCCGGTTAACCGTAGCATGGACCTTCCCGATATGTGGCGATGTGCCTATGAAATATCCAAGTAAAAAATTTTTCCAAAGTGGTAATGAGTCGGATAGCAGCTTCGAAGGTACTGATGCTGTTACAACACCATTAGAAGAAGAGAAAGCCGGACATGAAGAAGGTAGTGAGCGTAAGTCCGAGGGAACGACAAGTGAAGCCCATCGTGACGAAGAAGAAGAAGGTCCGGCACCGCCTAGTTGAGTCGGCGGTGACGACGTCATGACGACGGCGGCCGTGCGCCGGCGAAGGAGAACGTGCGTGTCAAGTTAAATAAATATTTATGTGGGCCAAATGTATGATTTGTGATCCACTAAGAGGTTTAGACCTTCTAGAAGATATTTCAAGTTTAAAAAGACCACTTAAATTCAAAATAGCTGAAGTCACATGTCCCCCCCCCCTCGATTTTCGAGTCACCCGCGTCTCTAACTTGAACTGTAGATGTCTGGCTCAGTCGTCTGACCGAATGTTGTTTTTGGCCTAGTCAAGTTTTTGTATTTTTGCAAATTATTTCTCCTTTTTATTTAACCTAGTCGTGCCTTGGTTCTTTTTTTCATACTTTTTGTATTCTCACTTGTAAACTCAAGTTGAGTGTTAAATCCTTCTCTTCAATATAATTGACTATCTCTCTAAAACTCTCGACATTATTCTCTCTATACTCTCTCAATCTCATTGTCTCATTCTCAAATACTTGGTTACTCTAATCTTGATCATTTATACTCTTATTACTCAAATCTCTCCCCACTAAAACTATTGGCTACTAATCTCTTTTTCAATTACTTGAAGTTTCGTTCATTCTCCATACAAACTATATGAGATAAACACTCAAAAACCAACATGGTATCAGAGCATAAGCTCCTCAACCTCTCAAACTTCGGCATTTCCTGGTTCTTATGGTTTAGCTTCATCTTTCACTCAGTTTTCAAAGTTGTAATTCGTGGAAAAAAAATTTTTTAACCTTTTTGCTTTAAATTGGTTTCTCCAAAGGTTTAATAGGCTGAAAAGTGTTCTTCAGCCTTCGATGTCTCGGTCAAGTTGACGGCCAAGTAACTCAACCAAGTTGTAAGATGAATGGAGCTAAGGCCAGGTTTTTCTTCGGCCTTAGTCTCAAGTTACTCTTCCGCTAAGGATGAACCAAGTCAAGACTAGGCCGAGTTTCTCTTCGGACCTTACTTTTTTTGGTTATGTTGTTTAGGCCATTACAAAGTCTAGGCCAAGTTGAACCAAAATAAGAGCCTAGAAATGATTTGGTCAAGTTATTCTTCGATCTTACATGACTTGGACAACTTGCTTAGTCTATGCATAAGACATGGTCCCTTTACCTCGATTAAGTAAAATCTTGGCCATTTCTTTTCAAAATTGATTTAAAAAATGATTCTCCGTCTTTTATGGCCATTTCAAAAACATGTTACAAATCCACTGATGTGAGAACCAAAGATGACGAAGGGTTAAATCTTTTTGGTCTTTGATGGAGCCAAACACTTGGAAGTTAAAATTGAAAGATGTGAGAACCAAAGATAATAAAAGGTTAATCTCTTTGGTCTTTTATGGATCCAAACACTTAGATTTTTTTTTATGGTTTTTCAAAAGGGATCCAAAAAATTTAAAGAGAGTGAGCCTTGAGATTTAGAAGAATCCATGATGAGTTTAACCTTTTAAAGCTCTTGATGGATCCATAAAACTTTTTGTGTGTGGTGGGTTGAAAACCTTTGACAAATGTTTATGATGAATCCAGAAACCCTTACATGCGAAAATTTGGAAATGATTCATGGTAAACCATGATGATCCGCCTATTCTCTTGAAAGTCTTGTAAATAACTATCTTATTCTTATCTCTTTTAGGAAAATTCTAAAGTGAGGGGGAGTCCCATAATATACATCAAACCCACCTCAAGGGGCCTATATGGCCGAAACTCACCAAATGGCTAATGGCCAATCCTAAACCCAAATCTCCCTTATGCGAAGCTTCACATGCACTATTATTTTAAAAAGTATTTAAGATGTTTTAATGGTTTTTTAGCTAGCTATTGGAATTTTCCTTGAAAAGGATTATGATTACTTATGCATGTTTAAACATGGTTTTGTCTAGACTATTTCTAGATGCTTTAGATATCATTAAAAATCAGTCTCGGGTTAAACCAAGATGATTGTGTATACATATTTTCTTGTCACTTAAGTCTATATTAAAGTTTAGCTTTTTTTCTCATAACTAAATTTCATATATGAAAGAATCTTTGAAATGTATCATTTGCAAAAGATCTCACTATGTTGATCTTGCAACAACAAACCAATCATCTAAGCCAAGATCGATCCAAAGAGTAAAAAAGGACAATCAAAGAGCCAGTAAAAAACAAACATGTTGAACACGGAAGAGAAAAGGATCAAAACTCAAAGAAACCCAAAATATCAAGTCGGACCAAAAGCTGGCCAAGACCGAGGAAGATGTGCATGGTCCACAGAACCATGCAGAGAAAACTAGGCCTGGCCCGAGAACCATTCGGATGGTTCATCAAGCCAGAAAACAGTTTGGCCCGAGAATAATTTACCTAAGGCCAAATGAATGTTCATTTGAGCCAAATGAATGATTAGTGATCCACTAAGAGGTTTAAACATTCTATAAGATATTTTAAATCGAAGAAGACCTTTTGGATTCAAAATTATCGAAGTCACATGTATGAAAGAATCTTTGAAATGTATCATTTGCAAAAGATCTCACTATGTTGATCTTGCAACAACAAACCAATCATCTAAGCCAAGATCGATCCAAAGAGTAAAAAAGGACGATCAAAGAGCCAGTAAAAAACAAACATGTTGAACACAGAAGAGAAAAGGATCAAAACTCAAAGAAACCCAAAATATCAAGTCGGACCAAAAGCTGGCCAAGACCGAGGAAGATGTGCATGGTCCACAGAACCATGCAGAGAAAACTAGGCCTGGCCCGAGAACCATTCGGATGGTTCATCAAGCCAGAAAACAGTTTGGCCCGAGAATAATTTACCTAAGGCCAAATGAATGTTCATTTGAGCCAAATGAATGATTAGTGATCCACTAAGAGGTTTAAACATTCTATAAGATATTTTAAATCGAAGAAGACCTTTTGGATTCAAAATTATCGAAGTCACATGTATGAAAGAATCTTTGAAATGTATCATTTGCAAAAGATCTCACTATGTTGATCTTGCAACAACAAACCAATCATCTAAGCCAAGATCGATCCAAAGAGTAAAAAAGGACGATCAAAGAGCCAGTAAAAAACAAACATGTTGAACACAGAAGAGAAAAGGATCAAAACTCAAAGAAACCCAAAATATCAAGTCGGACCAAAAGCTGGCCAAGACCGAGGAAGATGTGCATGGTCCACAGAACCATGCAGAGAAAACTAGGCCTGGCCCGAGAACCATTCGGATGGTTCATCAAGCCAGAAAACAGTTTGGCCCGAGAATAATTTACCTAAGGCCAAATGAATGTTCATTTGAGCCAAATGAATGATTAGTGATCCACTAAGAGGTTTAAACATTCTATAAGATATTTTAAATCGAAGAAGACCTTTTGGATTCAAAATTATCGAAGTCACATGTATGAAAGAATCTTTGAAATGTATCATTTGCAAAAGATCTCACTATGTTGATCTTGCAACAACAAACCAATCATCTAAGCCAAGATCGATCCAAAGAGTAAAAAAGGACGATCAAAGAGCCAGTAAAAAACAAACATGTTGAACACAGAAGAGAAAAGGATCAAAACTCAAAGAAACCCAAAATATCAAGTCGGACCAAAAGCTGGCCAAGACCGAGGAAGATGTGCAT
>OVBE01008373.1:0-14794 GCA_900406425.1 Iberis pinnata | reverse complement strand
ATTGGGAATCTCTTGTCTCTCTCTCAACTCTTGATTTACAGTAACAACATCAGTGGACCAATTCCTCCTTCAATTGGCAAACTCAAGAAACTTATAAGCTTTAGAGCAGGTCAGAACATGATTTCTGGAAATTTGCCTTGTGAGATTGGTGAATGTGAGAATTTGGTCATGCTTGGTCTTGCACAGAATCAGTTAAATGGTGAAATACCTAAAGAGATTGGAATGCTTAAGAAACTTTCACAGGTGATTCTATGGGAAAATAACTTCTCTGGGTTTATACCCATTGATATAACTAACTGCACAAGTTTACAAACTCTAGCTCTTTACAAGAACCAGCTTCTTGGTCCAATTCCTAAGGAGCTTGGGAACCTTGTATCCCTTGAGTATCTATACCTTTACAGAAATGCTTTAACTGGAGCCATCCCAAGAGAGATTGGGAATCTCTCAAGTGCACTTGAGATTGATTTCTCAGAGAATCTTTTGAGTGGAAGGATACCATTGGAGTTTGGGAATATAAAAGGTCTTAAGCTTCTTTATCTTTTTGAGAACAAACTCACAGGTACTATCCCTGTGGAGATTACAACTTTGAAGAATCTAACAAAGCTTGATCTTTCTATCAATGCTTTAACTGGTCCTATTCCACTTGGTTTACAGTATTTAAGAGGACTTTTCATGCTACAACTGTTTCAAAATTCTCTTAGTGGGACTATACCTTCAAAACTTGGTGTGTATAGCCAACTCTGGGTACTTGATCTCTCTGATAATCTTCTCATAGGAAGAATACCAAACTACCTTTGTCTTCATTCCAATATGATAATCTTGAACTTAGGTGCAAACAATCTCTCTGGCAACATTCCTAATGGAATCACTAGTTGCAAAACTCTGGTTCATCTTCGTCTTGGGAGAAACAACCTCGTGGGTCAATTCCCGTCTAATTTTTGTAAACTGGTTAATCTCACAGCTATTGAGTTAGGACAAAACAGATTCAGTGGTTCCATTCCAAGTGAAATCGGTAACTGCAACGCCTTGCAAAGGCTTCAGCTAGCAGACAATGGGTTTACGGGGAAGCTTCCTAGAGAGATTGGAAAACTTTCAGAGCTTGGGACATTGAATATCTCATCCAATAAGTTTAGTGGAGAGATCCCTTATGAAATATTTAACTGCAAAATGCTTCAAAGACTTGACATGTGCTGCAATAATTTCTCTGGAAATTTACCAAGCAATGTTGGTTCTCTTTACCAGCTTGAGCTTCTGAAGCTCTCCAATAACAAACTTTCAGGTACAATACCTTGGAGTGTAGGAAATTTATCGCATTTAACGGAGCTACAAATGGGTGGAAACTTGTTAAAAGGAAGCATACCAAGAGAATTGGGAAGTCTGAGTGGTTTGCAGATAGAATTGAACTTGAGTTACAACAAGTTAAGTGGAGAAATACCAATAGAGCTTAGTAATCTAGTTATGCTTGAGAGCCTCCTCCTCAACAACAACAATTTGTGTGGTGAAATACCAAGCTCTTTTGCTAATCTCTCAAGCTTGCTTGTTTACAATTTCTCCTACAACAACTTGACTGGTCCAATTCCACTTCTCCGTAACATGTCTATTTCTTGCTTCATTGGTAATAAAGGACTATGTGGACCACCTCTCAATCAGTGTATACAATCACAATCATCCTCGCCTTCAGAGGTAAATGAAAAGCGTAGCGGCGGTATACGTAAAATCATAGCCATCACTGCTGCTACCATTGGTGGTGTCTCTTTACTACTCATTTTTCTCATCATATACCTCATGAGACGCCAACGGGTCCCCCCTGTGGCCACGCTTGCTTCCTCTGTACAAATTATCGAACCGTCTCTCGACATTTACTTTCCTCCAAAGGAAGGATTCACTTTCCAAGATTTAGTTGAAGCTACTAATAATTTCGATGAGAGCTTTGTTGTTGGTAGGGGAGCTTGTGGAGTTGTTTACAAGGCAGTTCTTCCAGAAGGTTACACTTTAGCTGTCAAGAAGCTAGCATCATCAAACGAAGACAACAATAATCTAGATAATAGCTTTCGAGCTGAGATTGTAACTCTTGGGAATATTAGGCATCGTAACATTGTCAAGCTTTATGGATTCTGCAATCACCAAGGATCAAATCTGCTTCTCTATGAGTATATGCCTCAAGGAAGCCTTGGAGAGATACTACATCATCCTTCTTCTGCTAACTTGGATTGGTCTAAAAGATTCAAAATCGCACTTGGTGCAGCTCAAGGTCTAGCTTACTTACACCATGACTGTAAGCCCAGAATATTTCACCGTGACATTAAATCAAATAATATTCTGCTTGACGACAAGTTTGAAGCTCATGTTGGTGATTTTGGACTAGCAAAAGTCATTGATATGCCACATTCTAAATCCATGTCCGCCATTGCTGGCTCCTATGGCTACATTGCCCCAGGTAAATCTTCCAACTTTTGCATATTTGAACATCAATTTTATCAATCCCAATCCCAACTTTCATGACCGTGCAGAATATGCGTACACTATGAAAGTTACAGAGAAATCTGATATCTATAGCTACGGTGTGGTCCTGTTAGAGCTGCTAACAGGAAAAGCACCTATTCAGCCGGTAGATCAAGGTGGGGATGTGGTCAGTTGGGTGAGGAATTACATAAGAAGAGATGCATTGTCCTCTAGAATTCTTGATGCTCGATTAAAGCTACAAGATGAGAAAATCATCTCTCATATGCTCACCGTATTGAAGATTGCATTGCTTTGCACGAGTTTGTCTCCCATAGCGAGGCCATCAATGAGACAAGTTGTTCTCATGCTTATCGAGTCGGAGTCGGAGTCGAAGGAAAACAACACTTGGATGTAGAAACTACTACGTCATGACTCAATATATTCTTATTGTAACTTTTCCTTACTTGAGATCTTGATTTTTCTATTTATTTTAATCATACTATTGTATAGTATCTTCTAATCAAGATATATTCCTTACAACATGTACATAGCTTTTTTAGTCGATATATTAAGTTTTTAATGGGGGTGCTTAATAAATTTTTATTAATATTTTAATAAATTAAGAACCTCTAATTATATTTATTAAAATATGTCTTTCAATGGTAAAACTCTTAAGGGTTCTTAAAAAAAATTTAATTTTCTTCTGAATTAACTTAAAACCAAAAATTTTAGGTATTTTTCGGTTTCTTTAAAATAGAACGAAACTGACCCGGAACCGTACCGGATATTAGAAAAGTATCAATTGGGTATTAGAATTTGGAATCCGAAGAACCGGAACCGAGCTGAATACCCAAAAGATCGGTTTTAAGTTTTTTAGGTTCTTTTCTTGTTTTTGAAAATTGGTTCATTCGATTAATTTGCAGTTATTTTTTCGATTATTTTTTGATATTTTGTTTATTATCAGTTTTTTCGCATCTTTTTAATAAAAATAAACCGATCTGTTATAGAACCGAGAACCAAAATTGAAAATTCTTTTTGCACCGATCAATTTTCTCTACATAGCTCGGTTCGGTCCGTGAAATCTTCGGTTCAGCTCGGAAAACTCGGCTCAATTTTGTTTTACCGCCCTACAAAAAACCATGAATCTAAAAAAAACAAAAAAAATCAAAACACAACTCGCTTGTTAAAAAAAAAAAAATTTACAACGTTCCAACACATGGCAATAAAGACATGGTGCTTAAATTTCTCTAAGAAGGATCCATTCTTCTCTTTTCAATTTACTTTAGTATTTTTTATTTTATTTTTCTGTTAAACAACTGTTAAACACCTCCTTTTTACCCATATAATTTTACCTTCTAAAATAATTGTTGTTTAATAAAATTCAAAATTCTACCCATATCTTTTATATATATATATATATTATGTATTTGTTGTTGTGACTACATATTAACAACAATTATCTTGTGAAATTAAACTAAATATTTATTATCTAATAATTATTTTGTATCAATATAAGAAAAAGTTTATGGGAAGCTAATAGAAAATTTATTGTAAAACTGTGTATTTTTTATCAAATCAAATAAAAAAATCTCTATATATTTTTTCTATTTATAAACTATAAAAATGATGAATTTTGATATAAAAATGATGAATTTTGATATAAACTATAAAAAATGATGAACTATTATTAGTACTTTTTTTTTTTTGCAAAGAAATTTTTATAGTATAAAAATAGGCGATTCTTTTAGCGGCGATTAGGTTTTGATTTTCCTTATCTGTCTTCACGCGCACGGCAGCCATCACCGGCTCCGGTGCCGGCTATGTCGTCACCGTCGGCATCACGCCCTCCTGGTGAAGGTGTCGCAGCTTCCCCACAACCATGGTCTTCACTTGTGAACTCATCTGACCTTCGCACTCTGTCTCTACCAAAACCCTATGTTGCTTTGCTTGATGGAGCTGCGCACGTCGAAGTGCCGCCGGCTATTACTGCCAATTCGCAACCTCTATGGCACAATTACGTGGTTGGATATTTCATAGGCACAACCCCTCACATTGGGAAAGTGCACGCGACGGTAAATCGATTATGGAACCGTGATGGCAAGGGTTCCAAGATCGACGTCCAGTTTATCAAATCGGACACGGTCCTTTTTAAAATTGATTCTAAATCTTTGCGTAATAGTGTGATCCGTAAGCAATATTGGCATATCTCTGATATTTTGTTGGTGGTGCAGGAATGGAGCCCTTCCAAAGAAAACCAAAAACCCGATCTCTCATCTATGCCTCTATGGGTGGACTTTCATAACGTTCCCGATGATCTATTCTCACATGCTGGGCTGAAATTTTTGGGTGATATCGTTGGAGTGTCTCAGAAACTTCACCCAACTACGGAAAAATGCATGAGACTTGACGTCGCGCGTGTCATGGTCGTTACCAATTGTGAAAAGCCTCTAACCGAAAGCATACATCTAGCAGGATCGCATATTGTTCGGGTCACCTACCCATGGCTCCCGGTGTGCTGTACTACTTGTCACAGCTGGGGCCATAAGGCCCAAGACTGTAAGTCACGTAATGCAATGGGAAGCCGAGCCCCTTCCTCCCAGTCCCAAAGCTCCTAATGAAGCGGTAACTGTGGACCAAGATCATTCACTCTCGTTCGTGCAAGCAAACGCGGAGCTAGCTAAGCCTCCAAACCACTCGGCATACATCAATCCCGCAACTACCAGCATCCTTGACCCCTTACCTACATTACCAGGACTTCCCGATACTACTAATACCTCTTTTTTACTTGCAGGTTCGACTAACCCAGCTGGTACGGATGATCTTCAGCAGCCTCCCCTCATGGATCCTTCCATGGAGCTTGCCAAAATGCCACCTTAACCTGCTCATCATATGGAACAATCGGATACTATATCAGCTGTCAACACGCAAGATCAACCATCCACGGTTACGATTAGGACGGAGTTATCTGATGAGGCTGAATGGGCTCAGGTTGTGCGGCACAGCCGACACTCCTCTACTCCGCCACCAGCAACCGTGTCTAAGGAGCTACCATCTCACACCTTCTCACCGTCGCGCTTCTTTGTCCTGTCCGACAACCAAGACGATGATATTGATGAGAAGGAGGAAGGGCAGTTATCGGATATTGAAACAGACGTCGAGGTCGAGACCGAGGCCACTAAGTACCTAACCAAAGATTCTCAACCTCAAGGCGATGCAAAAACAGCCTCTCGTGTTAAGGCTAAATCCTCACTACCATCACTCGCTTTGCGGAAGCTAGCTAAGCAAGGACCACTCAAGCAACATAAACATGTCTCCTCTCGGAGACACTAATGTGATGTCAATCTTCGCTTGGAACACTCGGGGCTTCAACCAGCCTTGGAAGCATAAAAATGTCAAAAATTGGATTATCTCAACCCAGCCGCAATTTGGATGCTTACTGGAGACTCGTGTCCAACTTCCCAACTTTGCTACTATTGCCCAAACAGCTCTGCCTGGTTGGAGTGTGCTTCATAACTACACTCACAATCGTTTGGGGCGCATTTGGGTTTGTTGGAGAGCTGGTGTCATCGTTACCCCGCTCTTAATTACTCCCCAAGTTATCACGGTTCTAGTTACTCTTGAATCTGGTGATGTATTACTAATTTCTTGTGTTTATGCTTCAAATTTTCAGGTCGAACGGACTCAGCTCTGGGAGGCTTTATGTTATAGCCGATATCTCTATGGCTCCCACCCAACGCCTTGGCTCATCCTTGGTGACTTCAATGAGATCCTATCTACCTCGGAGCACTCATCTCTTGCTTCCCAATCTCGTTAGCTTGGCATGCATCAATTCCAGAGCTTCGTCCATACCTGCGATCTTGTGGATCTGGACTACATCGGACCTAGATACACTTGGTGGAATCATCAAGTAGCCAACCCAATATGCAAAAAGCTAGACAGGGCTTTAAT
Organism: Iberis pinnata; assembly: GCA_900406425.1. Taxonomy (NCBI): domain Eukaryota; kingdom Viridiplantae; phylum Streptophyta; class Magnoliopsida; order Brassicales; family Brassicaceae; genus Iberis; species Iberis pinnata. The sequence goes on along the minus strand of OVBE01008373.1, from coordinate 8,404 downwards.
TAATGCAACATGGGCAGCGACTTATCCTCGCGGTTATGCGGCTTTTGAAGCTAATGCCGTTTTCGATCACGCCCGATGTGTCATCCATTTCTCTACTCCTTCTCAATCTATACGTAAAATTTTCAAATTCAATAACTTCTGGATTGATGACTCTAATTTTTTCCCTCTTCTCAGGTCACATTGGTTTCAAGGCGCACCGCTTCAACACTCCCGCCTTGCCTTGCATTGTTTTCACACGAAACTGAAGTCTCTGAAGTACCCACTTCGGCAGCTCAACACAACTGCTTTTGGTGACCTTTCATGGCGTACGAAAGTCGCATATGAAGCATACATGGCCTGCCAAGCGCGCGTACTCTCACAACCAGACCCAACCAATATAGAGGCCGAGACTATTGCAGCCTCTGAGTGGCAGCGACTAGCATCAGCGGAAGAACGGTTATATCAACAGAAATGAAGGATTACCTGGCTGAAGCAGGGTGACCAGAACACCTCGTACTTCCATCGTGTCTCTCAAGCGCGGTCCTCACGCAATGCGATCAAGCGTCTCATTTCCCCTTCGGGTGCTCTGGTCTCGGATGCAAACGAAATCAAGGAGCTGGCCGTTTCTCACTTTAAGACGTTTCTTCAGACTCTGGAAAACATCACGCCTATTGCTTTTAACACTTTATCTGATCTCTTATCTTATCGTTGCACACCTGATGACTGTTCTTCTTTGGTAGGTCCCGTCCATGGCGCAAAAATTAAGGACACCCTCTTCTCAATGCCATCGAATAAGGCACCCGGACCTGATGGCTACTCTGCAGAGTTTTTCAAATCCGCTTGGCCTATCATTGGTGGCGATTTCATAACTGCCATACAATCATTTTTCCTCTATGGTTTCTTGCCCGCTAGTGTCAATGCTACCCTGGTTTCTCTTATTCCCAAAGGAGATAACCCCCAGACCATGAAAGATTATCTCCCGATATCATGCTGTAATATCATCTATAAAGTTATAAAAAAATACTAGCTAACCGTCTGGAAGCCCTCCTCCCAGCTTTCATCGAGCCCAATCAAAGTGCTTTTGTCAAAGAACGCTTACTACTTGAGAATGTGCTGCTTGCAATTGAAGTCGTCAAAGATTATCACAAACCAACCCTCTCCTCCCGGTTTACGCTCAAACTTGACATTTCGAAAGCCTTTGATACTATTAATTGGGATTTTCTTGTTATGGTGCTACAGGTAATGGGGTTCCCAGACAGGTTCATACATTGGATCTACTTATGCCTATCTACCGCAACTTTTTCTATTGTTGTCAACGGTGAACCGGCTGGGTACTTTCCGAGCTCCAGAGGCGTCAGGCAGGGATGTGCTCTCTCCCCATGCCTTTATGTTATTGCCACTAATGTGTTATCTCGCCTTCTTAATGCTTCAGCTTCAGCCGGTTCAATTGGTTATCATCCCAATTGCCAACCGATAGGATTAACCCACTTATGTTTTGCAGATGACTTATTGGTCTTTTCTGATGGTTCTCTCGCATCACTTCAAGGCATTATTCAGGTTATGGACACGTTTGGGGCAGTGTCGGGGCTCTGTATCAACCTCTCCAAATCGTCAATCTACTTGCCAGGCAACCCCAACACCGCTATTCGTTCCTTCCTAGCCACCGTGGGCCTCATGCAGGATTCCCTACCCGTTTGATATCTTGGTTTACCCTTAACCACCAGACGCCTATCCCCTGCGGATTACGCTCCGCTTTTGGCTTGTATTCAGTCTCGCATTGCAGCATGGTCGGCTAAATTACTGTCCTTTGCAGGTCGTCTACAATTGATCAAGTCCGTTATCACTAGCACTGTCAACTTCTGGCAAGCCGCGTTTCGATTACCCAAGAAGTGCATCCATGCCATAAATAGCCTTTGCAGTAACTTCTTATGGTCAGGTACAGCCACTAACCATCATTCTTTGAAACTTAGCTGGATTGATGTCTGCAGGCCAAAGCAAGAGGGTGGACTTGGTATTCGACGACTTGAGGATACATCAACCGTCTTTGCACTTCCACTCATTTGGCGGCTTCTTTCCAACACAACGTCCCTTTGGCGTGCCTGGACTCATCAATTCCTGCTTCGCAACACCACTTTCTGGGATGCACCTATTACCTCCCGCGGCTCTTGGATGTGGCACAAGCTATTAAAGCTTCGGCCCTTAGCTATCACTTTTTACCGCCGACATGTCCACGACAGCACATCCACCTCATTCTGGTTTGATCCCTGGACTCCTCTTGGCTCGTTATACTTGTTGGTAGGTATCAGCGCTAGCTTCAGCCACCTCCTGGCGCATTCGGCGATCTCGGCAACCACGTTTCTGGGACCTTAGAGACAGTCTTTGCAACCTCACCCTACCAACTACGACGGCAGGTGACGACTTAGCCTTATGGCGGCATGCACAGGATGATTACAAAGCCTGTTTCTCGTCCAAAGCAACATGGGAGCAGATACGTACTCACAACCCTGTTAACAATTGGCATTCTTCGATTTGGTTTTCCCAGTTTATTCCTCGTTATACTTTTATTGCTTGGCTTGCTGTTTTGGATCGTTTATCCACAGGTAGCAGAATGCGCATGTGGGAACATCACCAACCATGCATCCTCTGTGGCGAACCAGATGATACTCGGGACCATCTTTTCTTCGCGTGCCCCTACTCGTTTTCATTTTGGTCCCTCATTGCCTCTCCGATACTTCGGCACCGCGTGAGCCCGGACTGGTCTCGTACTCTCTCCTCACTCCGACTACAAGGCCTCCCACCGACGGAAAAAGTTCTTCTTCGGCTCACATTCCAAGCAACGGTATACCACATATGGCGTGAGCGCAACAACCGCATCCATGGTCAGCCAACGTGCACTGTGCCTTATCTCCAATCACGTATCACCCAAGTAGTCGGCCATCGACTACAAAGCCTTCACTACGACCCCACATCGTCGAATGCTATACTTTCAATCCGCTGGGCAACTCTCCATGACTAAGCCTCTCATCATTCACACTACGCTCTCCATCGCCTTTCCTGCTTTCCCAATTACTGCTGGTGCTACATATAAGGTTTGTACTTTTTTTCCTAATGCTAGTTTTGTCCCACAGGGTTTTTCTAGCATTAGGTTTTAACGAGGCAACCTTATATTGTCAAGACTACACCCCCACAGCGCAACTTCTACACCGCAACACATTGTTCCCAGATTATTCATTGCTTTTTGAGTCCTATAATACATTACGTTTTCATTTTTCTCTTGTAAATAACACTTTTTGACTCGATTTAGAAATTTAACATTCCATAAAAAAAAAAAAATAATATAAAAATTAAATACAAAATCTTTTATTATGAAGTAATTGATCGTCAATAGTTTGGATGAAGAAAATAGTATAATGAATCCCACATCTAATAAAAGCATAACACATCTTTTCATTTTTATTTCATCTTATCTCAATTCATGTGTCCAATTAACAAGTGCCACATGGTCATCTTTGTTCTATCATTTCAAAATTCTAGGTGTTGAAAAAAAAAATTTATTTTGTCCCGTGATTTCAACTTTCAAAATTTAACATAATGAAAAAATAACAAGGTTCTTTATCAAAAAATAAAAATAAAAAAAATAAATAACAAGGTTTAATCTACCTCATTTGCAACTACAAATTTAATATCTCATTGCATTTATTCACTAGTTAAAAAGTAAATATCATTACCTTATCATAAGTACTCTTACGTGATTCTTGGATTCAGCAGTTATCAATAATTTTTAAATGAACTACTTGCAAAAATTCATCACATATTCATGTATTTTTTCAAATGTATTACATATTTAGTTATTTGCTCCATGTCATTTTTTTCTTACTATATATCTCTTTATTTTCCTTTTCATTTTTGTTTTTAGTAAAAGAAATTTCTGGCTCCGCCCAATATGTCTATATATATGTATTCATCCATATATATTCATATACAGGATATAGAAAATTATTAGAAGATAAAATTGTATAGACACTTGTTCCATCCATAGGAACAATAGTTGGTGGCAGTTATTGTAGACACCAATTTCTTACCATTTACTCTCTTCGTTTTTCTAATGTTTGAAGTTTTAGAAATTTTTTTTTTTATTGAAAAAGATTGATTTTTACCAATTTCTATATAGTTTTATGTTTAAATATTATAAATTCTAAATTTTAAGGTATATTAATTGAAATCATTGAAAATTTATTGGTTAAAAAATATAAAAAATTGTTTTATACAGAAAAATATATATTTATTAAGTTATTATGTGTTTTATTAATATGTATAAAAAACCTAAAAAGTCAATCAATCAAAAACATAGGAAGTATAAATTATTATTTGTTTAAAATTATGAACATGAACTCGTGAACAAGTTAAAATAGTTTGTTGAAACAAGCTTGTGGACCTGATTTCACGAACAACCCAAGCGTTGATAGATTCTAGTGGACATTTGCTTTTTTTTTTTTTTTTTGCTTTTTTATGCAGAATATATCATTCGTCCACTACTATGTCATTCGCTAATTTGTACACATGTACACACGCTATTAGTATATGTATGTGTATTTGTGTTTGTATATTCTCTCAGATAAATATATTAATTGTCTAACTCAAAACTAGCACTATATATAATCATATATATATTTTGTTGAGTTTTAGGTATTATCGACCAAGACTTAAGAAGTGGTAAAGAAAAAGTTTAGAAAAGAATGAGGAAAAAGAAATATTGAGAGAAGCCAAAAGAAATGAAGAAAATACGACTTAGCCAGAAACTAGGCCAAGTTTGATGAAGACTCGATGACCATGCGTGAAAACGGGCCAACCATGCAGGAGATATCGAGCCAGGAAGGAAAACATGCGTTCTGGCGAGTTAGCGTGTGCGGGAAGGACAAAACAACAACATTGAGGTAGTAGGCTACTGCGATGCTGATTGGGCTGGAGACCGGAATGATAGAAGATCTACCACCGAGTATTGTACCTTTATAGGGGGTAACTTAGTCACATGGAGGAGCAAGAAACAAAAGATTGTCTCATGCTCAAGTGCTGAGGCAGAATATCGGACTATGAGGAAGCTAACCAATGAGCTAATATGGCTAAAGGGGCTGCTGAAGGATTTGGGTATCGAGACACATGAGCCAATCACTATGCATTGTGATAACCAAGCGACCATTCACATTGCATCAAACAATGTCTTCCACGAGAGGACAAAACATATCAAAGTTGACTGCCACAAAGTGAGACAAGCAGTGGAGCAAGGAATCATATTACCATGTTACACCAAGAGCTCAGACCAATTGGCCGACATATTCACCAAAGCAGCCAGCATTATCAAGGAGTAAGGACCCTAACCGTGGAGCCTGGTACTCTTTTTCCTTTAGGAAGTTTTATCCCAAGTGGTTTTTCTCTCTATAGGTTTTAATGAGGCTTGGTCTCTATGGCTCTATGTTTGGCCAATCACCTCGGCCAAACTTGAGGGGGAGTGTTGAGTTTTGGGCATCATCCACCAAGACTTAAGAAGTGGTAAAGAAAAGGTTCAGAAAAGAATGAGGATGAAGAATTATTGAGAGAGGCCAAAAGAAATGAAGAAAATACGACTTAGCCTGAAACTAGGCCAAGTCGGATGAAGACTCGACGAACATGCGTGAAAACAGTCCAACCATGCACGATATATCAAGCCAGGAAGGAAAACATGCGTTCTGGCGAGTTAGCGTGTGCGGGAAGGAAGAAACTTGGAATACAAGCTATCGGTCCATGCGCGTGTCTAGAAATATGGCCAAGTGGACAAGGCGCATTACCAAGACAGACCATGCAGAGGATCAAGCCAGTAATGCGGAAGATCGACCTATCGGATGAAGGATCGGACTGAAGCAGGACGATGCGCAGAATCAAACCGCGGATCGTATTATCGAGACGATAATGCGCATTATCCCAAGAACCATCGAGGAACTTAGCGAAAAGGGATCCTCGGCCAAAACTAACGGTTTATCCACCAAACTGGACTTGCTCGAGCTAATTTGGATAAGGAACCTTCTAGAAGTATGAAAATAGCTGTTATGCTCATTTTGGCTGAGAATCCACTTTTGAGGCTAGATTCATACATGACATGCGTCCTAATGGTCTCCTCATGGTCCGTACACGCGGTTTCAAGATGCTTTTGTGCTTTTACTTAACTTTTTACCTTATGTAAACTTTTCTTTACCATTTTTAGGGTGATCCTAGGTTTGTCTAGGATCCCCTATTTAATCATTGTATGCGCCGCTTTTCTATTTTAAGGAAGAAAGATTTCCTCTAAACTTTTCTCTCAAAACTTACACACTCTCTCTCCTGTTCTTGAGCTTAATCTGCCATAGATAGAGCTTGATATTCTCTCAATCTTTCATGATATCAGAGCGAAAAGCTCCTTTACCGTTTATACTTCCGCTTAAACTCTCATTCTTTTAGTCTTTTCACTCTAAAACTATTTACTTTTCAAATTTATCTCGGTCATTTTGTTCAAAACTCATGGATATTCAAAAGAATGTTCCCGTGGTTCTTAAAGGAATCAACTACCTCTTGTGGGCAAGAACCCTCAAGATATTTCTTGGAGGAAAGGGTCTATGGAACCATATTGTGAAGATCGGACCAACCGCTAAGAAAAAGAAGGATCCTAAGAAGGATACCCCTAAAGATGACGCCAAAGATGGTGAAGAAGAAGGCAAAGCCAGGGAGCCAACCGTAGAAGAGGAAGAAGATGAAGATACCACCGAGGAGGAGCTTGCTTGCTGTATTAGAGATTTAAGCTTATGTCCTTTGTGTGTGGATTCACCATTGGAAGAGCTTTCTTGCTGTATCAGAGATCCTTCCATAATCTCTGTGGTGCGTTCGATCCATCCTCACTTGCATCTACTGATCCTACAAGAGAGAGCGTTATAGCCAGCTTGTTTGATCCCATATCGATTCACCTTCACCCACGGAACCCGCACGAGAGAACGTGAAAGCCGACGTGTTTGTTCCTATCTTCCGCAGCCAAAGACTCTCCCCGGAGTCTTATATCATTTGCTAGTAGAGCCAAAGGTTACTACCTTCGGTTCTAACATTCTATCCCTTTATCTTTACAATTCTGTCACTTTGTGTCTGATCATCTTCTGTTTGTGTTTTCTGGGTTATTTTTGTTCTGTTTGAGTCTATAAAACAAAAATCAAAATAAAAGGTGTCTAGATTCTTGTTTTAGGTTGTGTTTAGTGTTTGTTTAAGTATTTTTGTTCATCATAGTTGCTGCTTGAATCATTTTAGAGAAATCTGATTTGTTTTGAGTTTTTGTGACTATTCAGTTTCTGTTTTTGGTATTTTGATCTGTTTGCTATTGTGTAAGCATAAGAAGTGATGAAAATGGCTAATGGTGATGGAAATCAACAAGATGCACTCTTACAGATGTTAAATGCCATGAGAGAAGAGATGAGAAACGCTACTCTAGTTGTTGAAACGATGAGACAGGAGTTTGGAGAACGAATAGGGTGTTTAGAGAAGCCTAGACGTCAACCTATAAGAGGAGCTCCAATAAACCAGAATAACCAAGATGAGGATGAAGATGAAGATGACATGCCTGAACTGGAGGATGATCCACCTGATCCTTTTCAGTATCAACCACATAGGAGACAAGATCCTCTAAGGAGAAATCCATTATGAGAAAGAGAATCTCGTGGACAGAATTATAATATTAAGCTAACTCCTCCTACTTTTTCAGGAAAATCAAATCCAAAAGTTTATATGGATTGGAAAGGAGATTTGAGCATATCTTTGAATGAGGCAACGTTTTGCACTTGTAGCAACATGGAATGACATGAAATACCTTCTAAGACTTAAGTATGTCCGTGAACATTATCATAGAGACTTACAAAAAAGTTTTCGTAAGTTATCGCAGGGAACCAGAAGTGTAGATGAATATTTTGAAGAGTTTGAAAAGCTTATGAACTCGCTGGAGTTAGAAGAATCAGATGAAGCTTTAATGGCTCAATTCATTGATGGAATACAAGATCGCATTGCTAGAAAGGGGGAAAGAGCTCAATACAATAGCTTACATGAGTTGTTCCACCTTGCTATCCAAGTTGAGCAGGAAATTAAAAGAAAATCAGCCTTGTCAAACCGTGGTAAAACATCCACTACAAGAAATATGGCTTTCCTTTAGCGTTCGAAAAACGCTGTCGTAGGATAGCATAGCGGTTTATTAAACGCTCTGATAGCACTNTTTAGATAGCGGATTTAATGTTTGCTATAATTATTGAATTTACGATAGCGTTGTTCAATATGCAATTGTTTATTTTAATAATAGTGGCGTATATTTGTTATTAAAGGTTTTTAATAATAGCTTTATTTTTTTATATTCAATAGCGTTGGGTTTGTATTATAATTGGATTGCATC
>OVBE01008372.1:396-17267 GCA_900406425.1 Iberis pinnata | reverse complement strand
GAAGAAGCTGGGAGAGATGCGTTTTGGGAGATTAAGCTTCAGATCTCTGGCTTCCTTTCATCTTCACTCCTAAAGATTGAGACTGTAAAAAAAAAATTAGAACTTCTTCTCTGTTAAACAATTGTTAACCTAAATAAAAGAACCATAAAAGAACAAGGAGAAGGATAAAACAGGATTATTATAAATTAATTAACCCACGTGCTTAATGACTTAACAGAGACGTTAACCTCATTAACGGAATTAGGAGAAACTTGCGATTTTGAATTGATGGGGTATTATTTGGGCAACGAATTAAACTTCGAGTATTAAAATAACAACGAAACAAGTTCGTGTATTAATCTGGCAGAAGTTTAAGAGTTGGGGTATTTTTCAGGTTTTTTCCCTAAAATTAACATAAACTGTTAACTTTATTTGCTCTGTGCACAAACAAAAAATAATAATAATTGGACATAGAAGTGATAAGTATACTTAACAGCTATAGTTAGCTTACGTGGCAGTCTAGGGAGCTTCGCTGCTCCCTAAAACCATTCCCTGAAAAATAAAAAAAATAAAAAGCCCATTGAGACTATTTTAGACTCTCTTCACTCTTTCTTCCTCCCATTCTCTTTCTCCTTTTGCCCCCAAAACCCTCCATTTATTACCAAAACGCCACTACTCTCCGGTGAGTCTCTTTAGCCGGAATCTGACCAGGAGATGGATGTTGGAGTTTCTTCCGCCAAGTCTATACTTGAGAAGCCCTTAAAGCTACTCACCGAAGAAGACATTTCTCAGCTCACTCGCGAAGATTGCCGGAATTTCCTCAAGGAGAAAGGTTTTTTTCTTCTACCTTCTCCTCCAACATTTCTTTTCTCCTTCTACAACAGGATCTTCCTCTCTGATTCTGCGGAGTTTTGAATTTCTCCTTTCTCTCTCTTTTCGAGCTTTTGCCTGTTTTTGTTTTCCCGAGAATGGCGGCTGACACGTGTCGTAACAGGAATGCGGAGGCCTTCTTGGAACAAATCTCAGGCGATCCAGCAAGTTTTGTCACTCAAAGCTCTCTTTGAACCAGGCGACGATTCCGGCGCCGGTATCCTCCGCAAGATCCTCGTTTCTCAGCCTTTAAATCCGCCTCGCGTGAGCACTTTTCTAATTTGGCATTGCTACTTCGATTTCGCTTCTATCTCCAGTCGATTCGTTCATATGAAGAAGTGATAATCTGATTTTTCCAAGTAGAAGAGAAACATTCTTTTCGTTTGTGCTGATTTAGGAAATTGTTGTTCTGTGTAATTATGTCTTACAGGTTACAACAACGTCGACTGAGCCAAGCAACGATCTCGGAGCTTGTGGTAGGATTCCGTTTCCAGAAGATGACGGACCTTGCTACAGAAGGGATTCTCCTAGATCGGCTGAGTTTTCCGGTGGTTCTAGCCAATATGCAGCGGAGAAAGATAGCTACAAAATAGTTTCTCCCAGGTTTACATTTTCTTCTGCAATTCTTTGAATTTATGGTTCTGTGGCTTGAATGTTGTTTATGTCAAGAGAAAAACTATACATTGTAAAAAATGAGCTTGTGCTTAGGAAGTTATATGGTTCAACATCACATCACATCCTTAAGAGATAGAAACTATATGGATCATGGCTTTGATGGTGGATTGGTTAGCCAGTATTTAGGTTAATATCGCTTACTTTATCACATCCTTTCCACTAAAGTATGCGATCACAGAAAGGCTTTATCTGTATTTTTACTTTGTGTTTCGAGTTAGTTATGTCCCAATCTTTTGGTATTTGATGAAGTGACTAATAAGGAATGGTATGACTTGATGTGATCATTGTTAGTTAACAGCAATATCAGCTACTTACTCAATTAGTCAATATTTTTATAGCGCTTGATTTGTGGAATCTGCAGTGATTTCTTTTCCCTAACAAGAGTTTTAGGGGTAGTTCATATAAGAGAGCCTCATACATGGTTTTGCTATCATGTTCCTGTCATTATAGAAGTGAATTAGCCACTCCAACGCTGTTTAAACAAATTTTCTGTTATGTTGCATTAGAAGCCCACCTGAAACAAGTACGATGGGTGGACAGATGACGATATTCTATAGTGGGAAAGTGAATGTATATGATGGTGTACCATCTGAAAAGGTAAATAACATAGTTACTGTCCAGCCTGAAATATATTGGCATGGTTATCATAACGCAATATGTATATTGGTTTGCAGGCACGCTCGATTATGCACTTTGCATCCAATCCAATTGATTTGCCTGAAAATGGTATATTTGCTTCTGGTAGAATGACTTCAAAGCACATGAGTAAAGGTAAGCTTTTGCTATACTATCTGATGTACTTTTCAGTTGATAGATAGATCAAATGATATAACTGGAAAAAGTGAATGAAGCTGCATCTCAAGCTATACTAAACGACACAGTAGATTTTTTTATATTTTTATTTTTTTCCAAACACGGCTTTTTATTGAAAGGAGGCATTGTTAAATGACGAAAGTAGCATGTTTAAATGACCAAAGTAGATCTGCATGGTGCTGCTACCTGTACTAGCTTGTGTATCAGCATTTTACAGATACATCTGGACCCTTTTTTGATAGTGATCCGGTATGCTCATCTTGGTTAAAAACATCTGAAATTCGATTTTGCAGAGAAGATGGTGGAGCTTCCCCAATATGGCTATGAAAAGGCAAATGCTTCTCGTGATTCTGGTACAGACAATGTTCATATTGCCTTAAAGATATAGAAACATGTTATTAAAAGGATGCTTACCACACCTGCTTTCAGCTCTACAGGCTATGCTAATCGTATTTGCTTAAGGCAGATAAACTTATACTTGCTTGCTCTGCTTGATATATGACTGGAAATTCTGTGATCTAATCATTGCTCTTGTGCATTTATATGTCTTTCTGAAGATGTGGAGGGTCAGGCAAACAGAAAAGTGTCATTGCAAAGATATCTTGAAAAGCGGAAGGATAGGTTCTGTATAGAAACAATTATGTCGAGCAAATGCTTACGGTTTCTTCAAGTCTCTAAATACTAACAATACACATTTCTTTCTGAGCAGAAAATTCTCTAAGACGAAAAAAGCTCCAGGAGTTGCATCCTCTAGCTTGGAGATGTTTCTGAATCGTCAGCCACGGATGAATGCTGCGTATTCACAAAACCTTAGCAGCACAGGAGAGCCACACTTGATCTGCAGGTCACCTGAAATCCAAACAAAAAGTCCCAACTTCTCAGTTGATCTAAACAGTGATCTAAACAGTGAAGGTATAAAGAATCATATGGGGAAACTTGGAATGCATTTATTAAATGGTTTCCCCTTAAAACTGGTATCTTTTGTTTTATAGATATTTAAGAAGATTGCGTAAAAGAACTGGAGTTAATATTGTAAGGTTCAAAAGGCGTTTTAAGCTCAATAGATGAGGAAGAGCAACAAATTTGCCATGTACAAGAGGAATAAAAAGTAGACAAGGAGAGTTCTGGTTGGTTGTGGAAGGAACATGGCTTAAGATTGAGTTGGAGGAGTCTTGTGCATTTGTGTTTTTTTTGGGGTTGTATCCATCCTTATGGTCTGTAGTTTTGAGTTAGGTTAGTGGCGGAACATGTCTTTGGTTTCATATAGAGACGAGAGGCGAGAGATAATGAGAGAATGAGGCTAGCATTTTCTGGTTTCTATTATGTGTAAATGTTGTCTTTTAATACCAAATGCTATCTTGAGTTTTCAATTAAAACCATTTTGGTTGTAGTACTTAACTTTGTGTGATATTAATCATTCATGTGATAATTAGTTTGTTTATTAGTTTACAAACAAGCATGGTTTGCAACTTCTGTCTAAAAGCATGAGTCATGAGACCTTAATTACACTATATAGCATATAATGGGAAAATTTGACCAAAAAATTAAAATTAAAAAAGCATATAATGGGAAAACTGAAAACGTTAACGGTAAATTTAGGATATATCGTTGGTTTAGTTTTAGGAGGAATTTACATTTTCTGTTTTTTGTTATAAATATGACATAAAATATTAAAGGGCCCAATATAATTGGTTATAAGGATGACGTGGGTCGAAGGTCCACGTTAGACCGACGCGAATTCTATTGGGCCTAATTTCAGAATTAGTTAGTTGGACTAGTATTAGTTTTTAGGGGTCTGGGGACCTTTGGTCTCCATGGTACAGTATGGTCTATTTTAGGAAAAAGAAATTTTCTAGGTTTTTCTAATAGGATCGGGTTTTGGGGCATTATATAAGGGGCTTTAGGTTATTTTAAAGATTAACACTTTGATCAATAAAGAAACCCTAGAGCGCAAGGATTTGTCTCAATTCGTTTTCTCTCTTTCTTCTAACCTAAAATCGCAGGCGATTTTATAACAATTGGTATGAGAGCAAAGTTGTGAAGATCGATGTCTAGGAAGGGTTCTTTTAAGTTTGATATCGCAAGATTCGATGGGAAGAAAAACTTTGGTTTATGGCAGAGGCGAGTGAAGGATCTGCTAACACGACAGGGGATGAAGACAACTTTATTGGATTCAAGACCAGAGAAGATCACAGAAGATGAATGGGAAGAGATGCAAGACGAAGCTGTTTCAACGATTCGTTTATGTCTATCAGACGACATAACGCATCAAGTTATGGATCTCACAACTTGTAAAGAGATATGGGAGAAGTTGGAGAAGATGTATATGTCGCGATCGTTGTCCGGTAAGCTATATCTCAAGCAAAGATTATATGGGTTGAAGATGCATTCAGATGCGGATCTTGTGGCACATGTAAACACCTTTAATATCATCATCAACGATCTTGCACATGTAGACATGAAAATTGAGGACGAGGATCAAGCCATGATCATGTTGTGTTCTCTGCCTCCTCAGTATGAGACGCTGGTCACAGCTCTTGTGTCGACAAACAGACTATAAAGCTGGAGAAAGTTGTTGCGACGTTAATCGATTACCATAAGAGACGGCAACATACATGTTCTTCGGAACAGTCTCAAGGAGATGGATTGTATGTAAAATACAATTAGGATAAGGGGAAGCAGAAACAAACAGATGGAAACAAAGGAAAATCAAAGTAGAAGAACAAGGACAAAGCTGTCTGTTTTGGATGTGGGCATAAGGGCCACTTCAAAAAGGAATGTCCTACCAAAAAGAAATCTGGAAACTCAGCAAACGTGGTTCTGAAAGAAACAGATTTAGAAGGATCAACCGATTACGACATGTTAGCAGTCACATCAGGAAATCATGCAGATTCCTGGATCATGGACTCATGTGCATCATTCCATATGACTCATAACAGAGATCTGTATGAGACATATAAGAGTGGAAACATAGGAACTGTTCTGTTGGCAGATGACAGACCATGTACTATCATCAGCGTTGGACATATCAAATTTCGGATGCATGATCGCGTAATCAGAACATTGACTGACGTTAAGCATGTTCCAAAGGTGAAGAAGAATTTGATCTCCTTAGGTACACTTCAGAGAAACGGATACAAATTTGTTGGAGAAGAAGGAAATGATGTTCTATCTGCATGCAAAGGAGACTTAGTCATGATGAAGGGATTGATGACAGGTTGAAGTGTGTATCGAATGGTCGGAAGTGTAGCTGTAGGTGAAGTTGCAGCTGCAGAATCTGATGCATATTGTGTTGCTTTATGGCACATGCGTTTGGGTCATATTGGAGAACATGGTTTGAACGAACTCCATACAAAGGGTCTTCTGGATGGGTTGAAGAGTTGTAAGATAGATTTTTGCAAGTTCTGTGTGATGGGGAAGCAATCTAAAGAGTCTTTCAAAACGAGAAAACACACAACAGAGGGTCTTTTAGACTATGTTCATTATGATGTGTGGGGACCAACAAGAGAGCAGTCATTAGGAGGCTCAAGGTACTTCATTTTTTTTCATTGACGACTTCTCCAAGAAGGTTTGGGTGTACTTCTTAAGGCAAAAATCTGAGGTGTTCGCGAAATTCAAGATTTGAATTTCTGAAGTTGAAAACCAGACAGGTTAAAAGGTGAAGTACTTGAGGTCTGATAATGGAACAGAATATACTGATGGCGAATTCCAAAAGTTATGTGAGGAACGAAGAATTCAAAGGAACTTTACAGTGAGAAAAACGCCTCAACAAAATGGAGTCGATGAGAGAATGAATCGATCTATTGCTATGAAGGCAAGGTGTTTGAGGTTGAATGCATGGTTACCAAAACAGTTCTTGGCAGAAGCAGTAAATGCAGCGGTCTATCTCATCAATAGATTGCCAAGAAAATCTCTTGAAGGAAAGATTGCAGAAGAAGTTTGGACTGGGAAAGATATTGATCTTTCAAAATTGAAGATATTTGGATGTCCAGCTTATATGCTTATTCCTAGTGATGAAAGATCTAAGCTGGATTCGAAGCCCAAGAAGTGCATCTTTATTGGCTTCGAGAAAAGTGTAAAAGGCTTCAAGTTATGGGATCATGAGGCAAGGAAAAGGGTGATCAGTCGGGATGTGGTCTTTGATGAGCAATTGATGGTTCAACGAGCGAGATCAGAACAACAAAAAATGAGCATTGAGACTGATAAAAATGTTTCAGAGAAGCCACAAGAAGAAACGACAGCAAGTAGTGATGAGAAGAAAGAAGAAGTCAGAGATATAGAGGAGATAACGGTTTCAGAAATACCAAAACATGTGATCAAGCCTCCTGTAAGACTCGGGTTTGAAGACATGGTTAACTACGCTTTAGTATTTGGCACATATGATCCTTCTACTTACAATGAAGCTATAACTAGTTCAGAGAAAGAAGAATGAATTAGTGCCATGACTGAAGAAAATGTTAGCTTGGAGAAGAATCAGACATGGGATCTTGTGCCTTTACCAAAAGACAAGAAGGCGATTGGTTGCAAGTGGGTTTTCAAGAGGAAAATTGGAAAGTTTGAAAACGAAGCAGTAAAGTTCAAGGCGAGGTTAGTAGCAAAAGGATACTCACACAGGAAAAGAGTTGATTATGATAAAATTTCCAGTCATGTTGTGAGACACACTTCTATACGAATTGTGTTGAGTTTGGTAGCTAGTTGGGATTTACATCTCGAACAAATGGATGTAAAAACAGCCTTTCTTCATGGAGATTTGGAGGAAAAAATCTATATGATGCAACCAGAAGGGTTTGTCAAAACAAGTGAAGAGAAGCTTGTGTGCAGACTTAAGAAATCACTCAACGGTTTGAAGCAAGCTCCTAGGCAATGGTACAAACGTTTTGATTCTCATATGATTGATTTAGGCTATCAAAGATGTAAGTATGATTGTTGTGTTTATACTAAATCGCTGGATACTAGTTCTCTCATATTCTTGTTGTTGTATGTTGATGATATGCTCATTGTTGGAAACAATATAGAGAATATTGAAGAGTTGAAAGGGCTATTGAGAAGAGAGTTCGAAATGAAAGATCTAGGAGTTGCAAAGAAGATCCTTGGAATGGAGATACGCATAGATAAAAACTCTAAGAGATTATGGCTTTCTCAAAAGAGTTACATTGAAAAGGTGATAGAAAGATTTGACATGAAAAACGCTAAGATTGTGTCTACACCTTTAGCGATCCACTTCAGACTTTCAACTTCTCAATGCCCTAATTCTGATGAAGAAATCAAAGATATGGTGAAAGTTCTTTATGCTAGCGCAATTGGTTGTTTGATGTATGTTATGGTTTGCACTAGACCATATTTGGTACAAGCTATTAGTCAAGTAAGCAAGCACATGTCTAATCCCGGAAGAGAACACTGGACCGCAATAAAGTGGATTCTCAGGTATCTGATACGTACAACTGACTATGGGCTAATGTTTGGAGGTAAAAAGTATGGTTCAGTTGTGGGATATATAGATTCGGATTATGCAGGTGATTTAGATAACAGAAGATCTACTACAGGGTATATTTATACTCTTGCAGGAGGTCTTATTTGTTGGAGATCTGTATTCCAATCTGTTGTTGCAATGTCTACCACTAAAGCGGAATACATGGTTATTGGGGAAGCAACTAAAGAGGCGTTATGGGTAAAGGGACTTGCAAAAGAGTTGGGTGTGGAGCCAAGTGGTGTTCAACTACACTGTGATAGTCAAAGTGCATTATTTTGGCGAAAAATCAGGTGTATCGTGCACGGACAGAGCACATAGATGTGAAGTTTCACAAGATTAGAGAGCTTTCAACTCAAGGTGAAGTTTTACTGGAAAAGGTGCATACGTCGGATAATGCCGCTGACATGTTAACCAAGCCAGTCACAAAGGAGAAGTTCAAGCATTGTTTGGACATACTCCAAGTCTTCTGCTGCTAAAAGAAGCAGGATGCCCCCTGAAACTAGATAAGTGTGCAACTATGGATTTGTAGAGATTGTTTTTATGTCAAGGTGAAGTTTGTTATAAATATGACATAAAATATTAAAGGGCCCAATTCTATTGGGCCCAGTCTCAGAACTAGTTAGTTGGGCTTGGATTAGTTTTAAGGGGTCCAGGGATCGAAGGTCCGGGTATAGTACGGTCTATTTTAGGAAAAATAAATTTTTTAGGTTTTCCTAATGAGATTAAGTTTTGGGGCATTGTATAAGGGGCTTTAGGTTATTGTAAAGATTAACACTTTGATCAATAAAGAAATCTTATAGCGCAGGGGTTTGCCTCAATTCGTTTTCTCTCTTTCTTCTAACCTAAAATCGTAGGCGATTTTACAACAGTTTTTATATGGATATCTAATTTCTTATTATAAGGATCAAGTGGCCTAGTGGTTGTATCACCCTTGTTGCCTTGTTATCTGATCAGGGATCGAATTTGGTCACTTGCATAGTGAATGCATTTTCTCCTATATGGAGGTTGGTCTTAATGTGACAAAAAAATAAAATTTGATTTTGAACTTTTTTTTTTTTTTTTAACTACACTGTTAGAATAATTTACTTTCATGATATGTTCCACCACTCAAAAATTACATCAAAACTTATAAAACCAAAGGGGTAAAGAAAGGGCATAAGTGGCCATGGCATCAACTCATGAATTCTCCCGTCTCGGGATGTATCTAAGTGATCCACAATCCAGTTCTTTTAGTAACTTTTTGATTTTTGAAAACTTGGCCAGTCTTTTGTATCTTGAATTGCCGATATTAGTAGTTGTGCATCAGTTTTGAAATCAATCTGTCCAATATTTATAGCTTTTACACAATCAAGAGCCTAACAGACGGCCATGGCTTCAGTAATTAAGACATTTGATTGTACAGGACTACAGGCATAGCCAAAAATCCACTGCTCCAATACATGTCCCCTTTTAAGACCAGCCAGCCCATACCACTTACCTTTGTTTTCGATTTCTAGGCACATCAACAAAGCAGGTAAATCTGTTAATGCCTTCTACTGGTAGGGATTTAAGATTTAAGGTTAAGAAATTAGAAGTCTACATACAAAAATAACATTTAGATAAAACTATACAGTATAACAAAATATCATATGCTAATTTGTCTACATTTACCAAATTAACACAAATATATAAATGATGCTCGGAAACTCATGCGTGGGGTTGACCGATAAGGGGTAGTTTAGTCATTTACGAAAGATAAACTCTTTATATTTTGTCTAAAAAAGAAAAATCACTATTCGCGTGGTTTTGAAGACGAAAAAGGAACCAAGGTATAACGAGGAAGACGACGCAGGGAACAACCATGGGTGAAGCGATCAAGGTATCTTCATCTCTTTCTTCCTTCTGCTTTTGATTTGGTTTTCGCCATGCAAGAACCATCAATTGTTGATTATTATCCGTTTGTTGTTTAACGAATTATAATTTTGTTGATTCGTTTCGATAATCACGATTGTTTTTGCTCATCTTGCAAAATGTTTAATCCCTTTTCATTTATTATTTACCTGGAAATAATCTCGATGTTTGCAATCGATGATTATCCTAATTTTCAAGCGTTATTGTTAAAATCTGATTTAAGATTCACTATGGATTATGGAATCTATCCCGTTACAAATCGTTTATGCTTAGCATCAATATAGATGTTTTATTGTTTATGTGTGTGTGTGTGTATGTAGGATGGAAGAGAAGAAGTGATCCAGGCTTGGTACATGGATGATAGCGAAGAGGATCAAAGACTTCCTCACCACAAGGATCCTAATGAGTTTGTATCTTTGGACAAACTTGCAGGTGTGTGTATGTGTCTTATATGTGTTTCTCTCTGCTTTCTTATCACTATCTTTTGTTTCTTCTTATGTAAATGTTTCTGTGCAGAGCTAGGAGTACTTAGCTGGAGACTTGATGCTGATAACTATGAAACTGATGAGGAATTGAAAAAGATCCGCGAGTCTCGTGGTTACTCCTATATTGTTTGTCTTGTGACCCTTTTTGATGTGTTTATCTTGTTATCCCTTACACTTGAAAGTTAAATTGTTATATTTTGATAAGGCAAGATAGATAGAGGGTTTCCTCGAACAAGTTCAGCTGCTTTAAGCCTTATACTAAATCTAGCTTAAGACTAGTTTCACAGATAATAGCTATTTTGAGTTGGTAAAAGAGTATTTAGTAGAAGGCTGGGTATATAAGAATTGTTTAAGGGGTAGATTGTTCTTAAGATGTGGTTGAGAGTTGAGTTGTGAATAGAAGAAGACAAAAGTAGTTTGCGGCTATGCTTCTTACCATATTTCCGCTCTCCTGAGATATTCCTCATTTTTCCTTCTTCTGCTTGTATTAATTATGGAGATCCACGTGTTGAAGGTGTTGTTATTTATTACCAGTGACTATAGAGTTGTTTGAATTCAGGACTTTTGTGAGGTGTGCCCGGAGAAGCTTCCAAACTATGAAGTGAAAGTAAAGAGCTTTTTTGAGGAACATCTGCACACTGATGAAGAGATCCGTTACTGCGTAGGAGGAAGTGGTAAGTACTTGTATTACCTGCTTTACTTGAAAGGTTTCGATATACTCATGATCTTTTTCCTTGTATAAAGGTTACTTTGATGTGAGGGATCGAAATGAAGCTTGGATTAGAGTTTGGGTAAAGAAGGGGGGTATGATTGTCTTACCTGCTGGAATATATCATCGATTCACCGTGGATTCAGAAAACTATATCAAGGTTCAATCTTTGCTTCTTCTTAGTGATTTAGCTTATGTTTTTGGTTGCTTTGAAAATTGAAATTTCTTGTTCGAATAGGCAATGCGTCTTTTTGTGGGTGAACCGGTGTGGACACCATACAATCGCCCACACGACCATCTTCCTGCAAGGTACAATATCCTGTTTTCCATGTTTTGTTTACTCAAAAGCTTACTCTGCTTTTCTATATCTAAGCAAAGAGGCGATAAAACTGTTATTATCGGGATTTTGATCACCGGTATTGATATGGCTAACTAACAGGAAAGAGTACATCGATAAGTTCGTGAAGGCGACTGGGGAACACATGATAGACGCCTCAGCCTAAAAGACGCTTATGCATCAGGTTACTACAAACCAAGTATACAATAAAGAGTGATATATGTCTGATGTTTGGGCATATATATATATATATAGTTGTTGCATTTGTGCTTTGTTATGTCAACCACTTAAAATGAAGACACTTTGATTCGGCGTATGGCTGTGTAAACTTGTTAATTACAATCTTTATGTCTTAAATAATTCTGTGGTATTTCGAGGAACCAGGGTGTGTTCATGTTGATTGTAAAAATTTTAGGCTAGTCAAAAATCATAATTCAGTAATTTTGTACTACAGAAAAATTGATCAATGAACAACTAATTTCAGTAGAACCATTGAACCATTTTCTCCGTCCATAGGTAGCTTAAGATATATGTTATAAACTGAAAAACGAGTTACACAAAAACAGTGTCAAATCTTGTAAATTTCGATAATGATTATCAGAACTAGAAAATTTTAGGAAACCAAATCTTGATATATTGGGAGCCAAAAAAGATGTACAACCTAGTTTCTCAAATGTTAAACATGGTAGAAGAAAACCACAAAAAAAATACTAATAATTGACATTACTAATTAATCAGAAATAGAAAGCAAAAAGCTTTTGCTTCCTAGTTGGATCACTTCATATCTATCTTTTACAAGATTGGACATTTTTTTTTCGGTGAACAAACTCTCACAGTTTATACATCACCCAAGCGGTTAAGAGGTTACTTCGGTATATTTCGGGCACTAAAACAATCGGTATTTTTTTCGTCAAAGACAATGCTCCGACGTTACATGCTTTTACCGATGCTGATTGGGCTGGAAATCGTGACGATTATACCTCGACCGGTGCTTACATTGTCTATTATGGTAAACATCCAATTGCATGGTCATCTAAGAAGCAAAAACCTAATTGCTAGATCATCCACAGAAGCCGAATATCGCTCGGTTGCATCTACATCTACTTGAGGTATGTTGGCTTAGTCCACTTCATCATGAATTGGGTCACACCATCAATCACACACCGGTCATCTATTGTGATAATATTGGCGCTATTTACATAGCCGCTAACCCGGTGTTTCACTCATCAAGAATAAAACATCTAGAGTTGGACTATAATTTTTGAAGGAATTTAGTTCAAGATAAGCATGTTTGTGTTTCTTATATTACATGCGATGACCAACTCGCCAATGCTTTAACGAAGCCATTTGTATATTCTAGGCTACAACGTCTATGTGTCAAGTTCGATCTTACCTATGATAGTCCATCTTTGAAGGAGGAACGTATTAGATATAGGAATAGAATATAAAATTTTCTTATTTATATTCATGTTGATTACGTTATAATATAATGTGTATTCTCTACTATATAAGAGAAACATGTCTCTCTATAAAATTTTAAAATTTTAAGGGTTTTATAATAAAAGTTAATTCACTTGAATTGAGTGAAAGATTTTTCTTTTCAAGCTGAACGGACCTAAAAATCGACCAAAAAGAGCAGTCTAGACGCTGAGAGAGCCGCTAACACTGGGCCTAGACTGGAAAAATGAAAACGGCGGCTAGGGAGGCGAGAAACCAGTTGAAAGCGCTTTAGGTTTTTGTTTTTTAGACAAAAAAAAAAACATTACCACACCCACTTTCTGTCTATTTAATTGTCGTTATAAGTGAAGACGAGGGTTAGGTCGCCTCTTTTTATTTCTTATTTGCACATGTTGAATGTGATTCCTTTATTAAGCCACCAACCTGAGTCTACCTGTGACATTCTCTATGCTTTTAGCAAGTGGATTTATCATTTATAGGTAAAGGAAAGAAAACATACTATAAAATAATAAATTATTTCGCCGTCAAGTAAAAACCAGATATAATTTCCTCGCAGCTTCAAGTCAGGTCAAAATTGATGAGCTCCATATAATATACAAAAGTCCACCAAATGTGATTATTGACATTACAATTGCAGAAATACTAGTATATGATGACATTTTAATTAAGGGAATAACAAGAATATTGGTGATGTCACATGGTCTTTCACGTTATTTTAATATTC
Organism: Iberis pinnata; assembly: GCA_900406425.1. Lineage (NCBI taxonomy): Eukaryota > Viridiplantae > Streptophyta > Magnoliopsida > Brassicales > Brassicaceae > Iberis > Iberis pinnata. The sequence goes on along the minus strand of OVBE01008372.1, from coordinate 3,857 downwards.
ATTTGCCTAGTTATCGTCATGACCAAAGTGCTGCTCGAACCTCGACGTATTCTCGGATTAAGTTCGTTTGTTTTGTGTTGTAAATTAAACAACTATTCTCGCTTGAGATGTTTTTGAACTTTTTTTTTCAATCTATAACCAATATTTTTATTTGTTTTATGTCAAGAAAAACATGGAACGCAGTTGAAATGCATCTTTAATGAAAAATATAAACGAATTCCTTTTGATTTTTTTTTAAAAAAATACACCAATTTTTTTCTTTTTGCCAGTTTAATACTTGCCATAATAATACATAAACTTTTTTATGTTGCCAAATTAATACACAAATAATTCAAAATTGAAAGCTTCTCTCAATTCCATTTATGAGATTAACGACTATGTTAGTGAGCTAAACACATGGATTATTATTTTTTAATAATCCATGTTTTACCCTCGTTTTCTCTCTTTTATTTAGGGTTGCCGATTTAACATCTACTAAAACATGCCTAGCACAATTCCTGTGTTATGCATTTGGAAGCAAGTCAGCTACTGCATTTGTCAAAGCTGCTTATATGAAATTATCGTGAATCCACTCCCACTTCCTAACTCCAAATCAGATTTCAACTTGTTTATGAACCAAGCCCATGACTCATTATCCTCCACTCTAATAACTGCCCAAGCTATTGGGTAAATCCTATCTTCTGCATCTCTACCAACATCTACTAATATCTCCCCTTGCAATTCTCATTTCATAAATGAACCATCAACTCCAATAAAGCGATGCCAATTTCTAATCCAGAGACCCTTAATGCTTTAAAGCATACATAAAATATGTCAAATACTTTTTTACCATCATCTCGCGTAACCGTGACAATCTCTGTGTTCGTATTTGGATTTGACCTTCTTAACTCTGCCTCATAATCCCACAACTTTGCAAATTGTTGTTGTTGAGTCTCTATCACCATATCCAAAGCAATTCTCCTAGCCTTCCTACAAATCCACTTAGACACTATAATCTGATAATGCATCATGATCTCGTCCTTAATGTCAGTCTATTTAATGCCAGGCCTCCTTCTTGCTTCATCCTTGAAAAGTACAACCACTGTTCCTTATTTCAACATCTTTGCTCTTCCACTCTTTACATGATTATGTTCATTAAAAAATGTCTTCACCATCCACTTACGTTTTTATTTCTTAACTAAGCAATAAATTTTCCATTTGCAGTTCCTCATCCGTACATACAGCTGCCAATTTTGTTTTTTTCCATCTACAAAGCTTCACATCATACTGTATTTTAAGCATATACCTCAGCAGCTGCTCTTTAAACTCTTCTCCACTTTTGAATGTTTGCATCAACCAAAGATATGGAGGATTATCCTTCTTATATTGCTTTATAGAAAAAACCGTTTCTTCTCTGTTGAAGTTCCCCCATTCCTCATCAGTATCACAAGCAGGATCAGGATGTTCCGCATGCTTACAATTCCTCTCAAACTCACATTCATCTTCTCTGTTGACATTTTCTTCATTAACACCCTCCTCTTGGTTGATATTACCTTCATTTACAGCCTCCTCTTGGTGGATATTTCCTTCATTAACAGTCTCATTGTGGACAGTTTCTTCATTGACAACTTCCTCTTGGACATTTTCTTCATTGAATATATCATCAAATTGTGGATCACTAGCTCATCTAGTATTACATCTTCTTCTTCCTCTACAGTTTCATTCACAACATTCACACCATCATCTAATTCATCATCTGATGATCCATCTCCAGAACCTTTCTCTTGAGCATTTGCATCTGCTTGACTACTCATAAGCAATAATAGAGCCGGGTGAGAAGGTACAACATTACCTTGTACCAAATCTCCTCTACCAATCCATCACAACCATTGTCTTCACAGAAAGTCTCAAACAATACCCAATATATATAATCTGGATCAATTACCACCTCCTTCTTCTTTCCACCAACATACACAAACATCCCCTCTTTGCACTCCACATGTCCACCATAGTGTACATTGAGTTTGATAGAGTCCAAATCATTGTAAAAAAGATGAAATTGAGTAAGATAGAATCCACTAAAATTATTCACAAATCTGTAACCCTAATTCGACAATGTTTGGAGTTTTAAAAGAGGTAAAATCACTGAAAAATTATTCACTAACAAATTACCTCATTCTGTGTCCCAATTCTCTTACTTCCAATTTGTAACCCTAATCGACTTTGCCCACGAAAACAGCCGAAATCTGTAAAGGATAACGACTGAAAGAGATTAGAGAAGGATAAAAATTAAAAGAACCCGATTTGGGCTACAAAAAAATCGCACACTAAGAATCCCCCAAATCGATTTAATCAAGTGATGTAAAAGATGTTATACCTTATTATGAGCAGTGCGACTCCCAAATCGATTCAATCAATCACTTTCATTCGACGATTGTTGAATCAAGACTTAACAAATAGTCTTAGGTCTTAGATTATGTGGGTCAAAGCTTAGAAGAATTTCATATATCTTTTTTAGAGTGATTACATGAGTATTTATATGGAGATATAAGGCAAAAACCCTAATTACATTGATTTAACCTAATGGGCCACGAGCTGGACAGCCCAGCTCGTTAGGTCGGCCCATATAGCTTCGTCTTCGTGGGCCCTTCTTCTTCGTCACGTCGGCGTCCAGATGGGCCTTGAGTCGAAATGGGCTTTCGGGGCAGGTGCTAAACCTGGTATCAACAGTTAGTCCCCCCCAGGTCGGCGATGAAACTCCGAATCGGCGAATGACCTCTTGAATAAAGTGTATTTCGGCTCAGGCGCATTTAATGCTCCGTAGGCTTTATTGAATCGTCGTCATAGGCTTTATCGAACCGTTGCCATAGGGGAAAGCTAAAGACTCGCACCGTTTCAGTTTCCCATGCGCAATCATTACGCGCCTCGGTAACCGCCATCTTTCCAAGATATAAATACCCCCTCGCCACTTCATATCTTCATTTTAAGTTTCAGAATTCCTTTTGCAGGGAGAAATTGCTCTCCCTTCTCTCTACTTTCTCTCTCTAGAATATTAGCTCGGCGGTAATTAGGTCGGTAATTATGTCATCATCTCATACCAACCCTGCTGAATCTTCTGCTTCTCGTGATGACCTTCGTGTCAACGAGGTAGAGGAAAACTTGGATGAACGAGTTCCCCAAGGTAACTGGGCTGCTGTAGATGACGACCTGATAGGTCTTGCACCTACAAAATCAACTGTGAAGTCGTTGGAAAAACTTGTTGACGACTTCCCCTTCTTAAACGGGATTGATATGAAAATCTCGAAGCCGCATCAAAGGCCTTGGGATTGTCCTCCAGGCTACGTGTGCTTGTATGAGTCCCTCTTTAGGAAGTGCCATCTTTGGCTGCCTATGCCAAAGTTGCTCATATCGTATTGTGCTAGGCGGAAGATCGCCATATTGTAGCTGTCTGCCCCCTCAATCAGACAGATGATTGCCTTGCT
>OVBE01008371.1:1076-17268 GCA_900406425.1 Iberis pinnata | reverse complement strand
TACAAGTTTAGCAGGCATAAATGCCTACTAAAATGCATTAAATTTGAGTAATATCAGCAGGGGAACATGGACAATTAGGGGAAATCAACGCGTAGCCCGGACTTGTTTCCTAACAAAACATCGTACGCGAACCTTGCAGGTGTCAGATAAAACCGAAAGCCTTCTGCCGACCTATAACTCTACACCAGAGCTAGAAAAAGTCGAACAAGTCAGTATTCATGCCGAGCACCTGAACCGAACTACAGAAATCGGGAAGGACCAGACCAACAATATCAAAGCCAGATTAATCTTGCTACTAAAGAAGAATGTCAGCACTTTCGCCTGGACCATGGATGACATGAAGGGAATTGACCCATCAATTACCTGTCATGAACTAAATGTCGACCCAACCTACAAGCCGATAAACCAAAAACGTCGCAAACTAGGAACAGAACACTCTCAAGCAGTCAATGACGAGGTAGAGAAACTCCTTAAAGCTGGCTCAATCGCCAAAGTCAGATACCCATAAGGGCTGGCTAATCCAATTGTCGTTAAAAAGAAGAACGGCAAATGGTGCATATGCGTCGACTTCACCGACCTCAACAAGGCGTGTCCCAAGGACAATTTTCCCTTACCTCACATAGATAGATTGGTATAAGCCACAACAGGATTATGATGCACTACGCCAATCGGGAAAAACCAGCCTTCATCACGGACATGGGAACCTACTGCTACGAGGTAATGCCCTTCGGGCTCAAAAACGCAGGAGCCACCTACCAGCGCCTGGTGAACAAAATGTTCGCTAACGAGATCTGCAAGTCCATGGAAGCTTACATCGAACGACGTGCTAGTTAAATCCGCCGAGGCGGGAGACCACATACAACACCTGGAGAAATGTTTCAAAACGTTCAACCTCTATGGAATGAAACTTAATCCAGCTAAGTGTACCTTCAGATTCACACCAGGCGAATTTCTGGGGTACATAGTAACTAAGAGAGGGATTGAAGCAAACCCTAAGCAGATAGAAGCTATTCTTAACCTGCCATCACCAAGGATGAAAAAAGAATTACAGAATCTTACAGGTCGTATCGCTGCACTGAACAGATTCATCTCCCGATCCACCGACAAAAGTTTCCCCTTTTACCAGATCCTTAAAGGAAATAAGTGCTTCGAATGTGATCAAAGATGCCAGGTNATGCCAGGTCGCTTTTGACGAGCTCAAATCATACTTGACAATGCCCCCGATGCTTGCCAAACCAGAAGACGCCGAAATCCTCTACCTGTACGTTGCAGTCTACGAGGTAGCTGTCACATGCGTCCTCGTGAAAGAAAACCAAGGCGAGAAAAAACCAATCTTCTACGTCAACAAGTCACTAAACGATGCCGAGACGCGATACCCGGCCATTGAAAAGATAGCTTTAGTAGTGGTATCTGCAGCCCGAAAACTACGACCCTACTTCCAATCACATACCATCGTCGTACTCAGTTTCCAGCCGCTTCGCACCGTACTCCATAGCCCAAATCAGTCCGGCAGGTTAACTAAATGGGCAGTCGAGCTTTGCGAATACGACGTGGAATATCGAAATCGTACATGTTCCAAATCCTAAGTCCTCGTCGACTTCATAGCCGAGATTCCACCTGTAGCAGATAGCAAACCCCCACCAGAAACATGGAACTTATATGTTGATGGCTCAAAAAGGAAGAAAGGGGAAGGTGCAGCTGTCCGGCTTGAGTCACCCACCGGAGAGATACTTGATCAGCAACAAAGAGAGCAAGGCAAACCTCACTGGCGCACTAAAATAGCAGATTATATTGTTACAGGAAAAGAACTAGAAGACAAATGGGTAGCATGGCGACTTCGAGTCAAAGCCGCGAGATACACCATTGTAGATGGACAACTGTACAAATGATCCGCTTCGGGAATCCTTCTACGATGCGTATTCAGAGACGATGTGCAGCAAGTCCTTGCCGAGCTTCATGAAGGAGCTGGCGGGACTCATTCTAGTGGATGCTACCTAACATTAAGAATAAAGAAGCACAAACATTACTGGCCGACGATGCTGCACGATAGCTAGGAATTCGCTAAACGATGCAAGACATGCCAACGACACAAACCGACGAATCATGCACCCACCAAACCCCTAAACGCTTCAGCAAAACCCTACCCATTCATGAAGTGGGGAATGGACGTAGTAGGACCTTTCCCAATTGCAACGAACAAGAACAAGTTCCTGCTGGTAATGATTGACTACTTCACCAAATGGGTAGAAGCATAATCATATACGGCGGTCAAGGCCAAACAGGTTTCATGTCTCAACCACCACAGACTTCCAGTTTGGTAAAATAACCTCTATACATAGGGTCGTTAACGACCTACGTTGTATGAGTATTGCAGATACAAGACTTCATATGGAAAAATATAATATGCCGGCACGATATCCTGTACGAAATCATGACTGACAATGGCACCAATTTCTGTGCAAAAACAGTAAAAGCATTATTTGACAGGTGGACAGTGAACCAGTCGCATCATTAATCGAACCACATTATTTAACACTAAAAAATTACTTATTACTCATGTTCTAGGTGGAATATCCGATTAAACCACTCTACGCCAAGGTACTCGCAGGCCAATGGGCAGGCCGAAGCCATCAACAAATTCATAGTTGACGGACTGAAGAAACGTCTCGATTCTAAAAAAAGACTCTAGGTCGACGAACTAGACGGTGTCTTATGGTCCTACCTAACTACACCTCGACAATCCACCAATCAGACCCCTTTTTCTTTAGCACGCGGAATTGAAGCTTTAGCCCCATCTAAAGCAGCATTACTCAGTCTGCACCAAGACAAGCTACCGGAGAACGAAGCCACCAACAACACAATGCTACTTGACTCACTTGACGACATTGAGGAAATATGAGAGAGGGCGCTGATACGGATAAACACATATCAACAAGCTACAAGGCGATACTACAATAAAAGCGTGAAGCAGAGAAGGTTCAAAGTAGGAGACCTTGTCTTACGCATGACCTACGCGAACACAGCAGAAGAAAATGCAGGTAAACTGAGAACTCGGTGGGAAGGCCCATACGAAGTGTCCAAGATAGTCAAACCAGGAGTGTACAAACTGACAGCTAAAGATGGAACACCAATCCCAAACTCCTGGAACGCTACTAAAATCAAGAGATTTTATTCTTAGGTTCATTGTACCATGAACTACGACCTGGCTTGATCCTTGTTATCAGGGTACGTAGGCAACCCTTTGGGTGCAGCTATTTCAATTAACAAAAAATATTTTGACCACAAGTTTAACGATCTCTGAATCAATCTCGGCACCTTTTACAATATTAACGTATATAAACGTACCAACTACCTTTAAAAACCTCCAGCATACCAAACATTTCTAAACAAAAAACAGAATAAAAGCCGAGCCACAACTCGCACATATCCTACGCTAGATGGGAATGTCGGCGAGATTAAAGTTTTCTCGTCATGGCTCCAAAGACCATTAATAAAGCCGAGATCCGTCTCGCGTACTCCTATAGATGAGTACTGAACACGTGCAAAGTCACAACGTTTAAGCTTAAGTCTCCATTTAAAAGCCAAGCTCCAACTCGCGTACTCCTAAAGACGAGTAATGGGCATGTGCAAAGTTACAATGTTCGAGCATAAGACTAACCTATAGCCACGTTCCAACTCGCGTACTTCAACTGAGAGTATTTGACAAAACTAAAGTTTTTATCGATAGATCACTTGTCAGAAAGGACGATCTGCAGGTCGCCTCTTTTCAACTTTTGATCGAGTGAATGTTCAGTTCGCACAAGGACTAGAGAAACATTCATTTTTACCTTAGCCACATATTTTTTCAAAATTAAAGAGCCAAACTCCGATTCACAACCAACTGACATAACAAGATCAAAGCTTTCTCATTAAAGTGTTAACTAAGGTAGGCACATTCTTTAAGTTAGAAATGCAAAACAAGATAAAGTGCAAAAAAAAATTCACCAAGCTACAGTTCTATTTCCATTTAAAAGGTACCAACATTACACGGTTCGTAACGAAAATAACGACGACCTAACAAAAAACCAATCAAGAAACATGCATCTTTCTAAAAGACATCGGAACCGCCAACAAACAAGGCAGATCCTAATCCTAAGAAAAACCAAAAACTACCCCAAAGGAATACAAGAGGTACAAGGCACACCGATCCCAACCCTAAGAAAACCGTGAAAGCTGATCCAAAGGAACAACTACACCCTCGGCGTCACTGGAGTAGCATGTTGGACCTCGGCAGAAGCGTTGGAACCTCCCAAAGTGGACCAAATTAGATTCGAACCATGCTCGTAAACGGAGGTCGGAAGCAGAAGTCTTTAGATGTTAAATCCTTTATATCTAATTCATCGTACTGCACCTTGTACTTCTCTACATCTACTTCAAGCTTCGCCATCAGCTCGGCAGGCACCACGCCGCCTTCTGCCACTATGATCCGAACACAGTCCAAGGTCCCTTTAGCTTCGGAATAGGACTAGATGATAGGATCGGCATTGTCTCGGTCCTCCACATGGCGTTGAAGCTTCTCAAGCTTTGTTGCACACTCAACCTGAGTCTCTCGCCGTGCTAACATGACTTGCGAATCTGGGAGAGTCGGAGCCTTTTTATCTCGCTCTCATGTAACTTCTCAAGAGCAACATAAGCCTCTCGCAGCTCGAAGAACTCTGCACCTGCTTGATCCCGGGCTGCTTGCTGATTAACGAGCTCTGCCATAGCAAACTCGTAGGTGACCTCGAGCTCAGCGCTCATAGTGAAAAGTTCTTTGGTAGCAGATGTCGCATTATCGCTTAACATCCTCTTTATGGCAGCTACCTGGGTAGTCAATTGTTTCATCACCTCCTCTTATTTTCTCAGCTTTAGCCAATCTTCGGCGATCCGCTTCTTGCCTTGGTCGACCAGCTCGTCCTCATTACCGGACAAGGCTTGGAGTTTGTTTTCATAAAAGGCGATGAGCTCATTGGTTGTCACCAAAGTCTGCATCTCGAACAAATAAGGGAGTTAGAATGTATGCAATTTCACCAACAAAGAATAAGGAAGAAAAGAAGAGGATCTACCTGGCAAGCTTGCCGAGATAAAGCTTCATAAATTTTGGGTGCCATCAACCGATCTAAAGTCGGGATGATCAGACTATTGGCCTCGAGGCGGTTCACTAAACCCACGCACGCCTGCCTATCTTGCATGAACGGCACGCCCCTATGCGTGAATGAGAATGCCCAGCTTCCCCATGAGTTATCCTGCCTTGTTAACTGGGAGCTTCCCCCTCGATCTTTTGAGGACTTGCAGCCTCATCCTCCTTTTCTTTCTCCTCTTCCTCATCCTCATCACCACCTGCGCCAAGAAGATGAGGAAGCTCTTCGATGAAGGTCTCTAAACCGCCATCTACATGATCTATATCGTCAGTCATTTCTCCCAGAATTTGAGAGACTGTTGGAGTTCCACCAGTAAGAGCAAGTGGTGGAATTGTCAGGTCGACGCCAGGGACACCTGTCACTGAAGTCGTTCTCGTAGCAAGAACTTCCTATTGCTCCTTAGGAGCTTTCTCTATTTGTTGATGTTCCCCAGTACAATCTTCTTCATTTGTTGTTTGTCCCTCAGTAGGGACCTCTTCTCTCGAGCCATGTTCCTCAGTTGGAACGATGGTTGAACTCGGCTCTTCTCCCGAGTCGATGACCACCACCTCACGAGTCTCACGATCCCAATTGGATCGGCGTCTCTTCCTAGTTACCAGCGCAGGATAAGGATCTTCGCTGCCTATAGAACCAGACGTCTGCTCTTATTTCCTCTTCAAGCCGGAAGCTGATTTCCCTAGCTCGGCAGCGTAATCAACTATGGGTTTTGGACGTCCCATCCTCTTGTTTTTCTTAGCAGGACAGGTATTGAGATCCCAACTAGCTCAAAAGTATCAACTCATAGTTAGGTGGATATTCCTCTAAATAAGCAGTGGGCATCTGCGTAACCTCACCTTAATTAATAAACAAGATGCTCTCTTAAACTTGCTTGAGGTCAAATTGATCAATGTGGTAGAGTCCTGCCTCCTGAATCCTCGCAAAGTCTTCAAGAAAGTTCGGCGGAAAGGGACCAGCGTTAAAGTGCAGCTCTGCAAATAACAAAACAAATCTGAGTTAGAATCATTGGATTTTTTCCAGGTGTCAGCTCGGCGGTCCTAGGTGGTATCTACCAAAGGTTTCTGTCCATTTCCTTTTCAGGATCCTTCCTACGTTGCCAACTGACTTCGGGACGACCTTTAGGAAGAAATATTTTGTTTTCCATCCATGGATCTTCTCTCTCGAACTCGTGCTTATCAGCTTATAGTTAGGCTTGAAGTTGATGTACACGAAGTCCGTATTCAACTTCGTGTTCTTCTGCACCATTAGATTGATTGACGACATGTTTTCCAGGTACCTAACGCCGAGCTCCACATCGAACTCATGCACATGAGCCATTAAGGCTATCATATGCCTGATTGAAGGAGCAGATAACTGCGAGATGGCGATCTTCTGTCTCGCGCAATACAAGATCAGTAACTTCGGCAGAGGGAGCCAAACATGACACTTCCTGAAAAGGGATTCATAAAAACATACATAGCCTAGGGGACAATTTTAAGGTTGTTCATGAGGTTTGAGGATCATGAACGGGACCCCGTTGAAGAAAGGGAAATCCCGAATGGGATCTCCAATCGTTTGTTTTGTGCATTTGGTAGGTGCGAGATCTGTCAACTCGTCATCTGGTTGGATCTAGTTCCCTTGAGGAGCTCGTTCTTGAAGAGAAACCTCTAGGTTGGCGGCGCTCAGATCGTCACGAGAAGCAGAAGACTCATTAAGGTTTACACGGGAGGTGGACATAGTTAATATCAGCAAAGTTACCGAGCTGTTATAAAGAACTTGCCGAGCTGAAAATTCTAGAGAGAGAAAATAGAGAGAAGGGAGAGCGATTGTACTTGCGAAGGAAATTCTAGAAAATGTGAAGTATAAGAATGATGATGCGAGGGGGAATTTATACCCTGGTAGATGACGGTAACCGAGAAACAAAATAATTGCGCGTGAGAATTTGTAAAGCTGCAACGTTCCACTTTCCCCTACGAAAACGATTCCCAAAAGGCTACGAAGCATTAAATGCACTTCAGCCGAAATAAACTTTTAATTATGGAAGCTTAATCGAGGACCTGCTGCACTATCTCCGACCTGGGGGAACTAACTGGTGATACCAGGTTTAGCACCTACCCAAAAGCCCATTTCAGCTGAAGGCCCAGGTGGGCGACGACCTGAGGAATCAAAGGCGACCTAGAAGGCCTGAAGCTAAATTGGGCCGAACTGACGAGTTGGGCTTTCCCGCTCGAAGCCCATTAGGTTAAAACATGTAATTAGGGTTTTTAAGCATGCATTCTTAGTATAAATACCTATGTAATTACTCCAAAAAGATGGATGAAATTCTTCTTGAGATCACTTAAGCTTTTAACCCACAAGATCAAAGACCTAACCTAATTGTTAAGTCTTGATTCAACAATATACATAAAACTTACCAAATATCTTTGGAAATTAGTCAAGATTTGATTCAATTTATTTGGCCACAGTTTTATGTATTAAATGTGCTAGAATTTGTCTGTTTCATTCAGATCATTTGTTGGAAGTCCATCGAATTTTGATTATCCGTTGGATTTCGATATTCAACAATCTATAACCAAAAAAAATTCCATCTCAAATTCGACAGATTAAATCTCAAAATTTCGTTTATTGTTTTCCCAAATGAAGAACCAATATGTTGTAAGCGAATGGACTGATAAAAAATTAGTTAAGAGACTTACAAGAATCTAAAGATTGTAAGCATATAGATGTTGTATTACAAATGGTGAAAGATAGATCCCCTTCTTAGTCACTCTCTACTTAAATTTGTACAGTTGTACCCGTGTTTAAAAGTTTGTTATATTCCCATATTTCGGATAACTGTATGCTCATATCTCGGAAGAACTTACTAAACATGCTTCAAAAAATGACTTGGTCAATCTTTCTTCTTCTTGACCAGCTCGCTGAAATCCTGCCCGCAACCAACCCTCTTGACAACCTGCATGTTCACACTGCTTAGCTCGCTTGGGCTCAATTATTTAAAAAAATAACCAGTGTAACTTTACCTAAATTATTGGGTCTGATTTTAGGCGAAGCTTGGTACCAAGAGAAAATACAACCAAAAAACACGAACAGGCGTGAGTTTGTAAATGTTTGATTTTTTCGTTATAATCGAGTTTGAGAATTGCTTCTCCTTTTGTAATTATATTCCGAACTTATATAACAATTTTATTATCCCCACAACTATTATCAGATTAAGGTTGAGTGTTTCAAGATTAATAAAAGTTGACCAGAATCAAAATTTAATCAAACATCTAGACTTGTATAATTGAGACGATCGATGATAATATATTTTCATAAGAAATTTTCAGCCTACTTTATTCAGTTATTCGAATACCTTTTTTATACATATGACTAATAGAAAACCTTAAACTATTAGCCAATCATAAGACATTATCTACAGAAGGAAAGTGCATAATCCAAATAAGGNCCCCCCCCCCCCTCTTAAGGTGGAGCATGGAGGTTTCGAATGCCTAATCTGGATTGAGAAATTTTGAAATCCGATCAATCTAAAGCTTTGGTTAGAATATCAGCGAGTTGTACTGTGGTCGAGACATGTTGCGGACGAACAACAACTTTGAGTATTTCTATAGGCACAAAATGACAATCGAATTCAAAATACTTTGTGCGTTCATGAAATACCGAGTTTGAGCTAATATGAATTGCCGACTTGCTATCACACATGATTGTCATTGCTTAAGTTGATTGTAGCCAAGGTCAAGAAGTAGTTGATTTACTCATTTGAGCACCTTATTCAATGCATTCATGGCCATAAATTTCGCCTCTGCGAAGGAGCATGACACCATTTTATGTTTCTTAGTCTTCCTTGAGATAGGAGATGAACAAAATTGAACAAACCATCCAGTCAAAAATTTCCGAGCTAATGGGCAAGCTCCCAGTTGGAGCCACACCAACATGTGATATGCAAAAGAGAATCAGATCTTAGTAATATACCTTGTCCAAGAGTACCTTTAAGATAGTGGACAGCTTTCAAGGCTGCTTACCAATGGCTCTGAGATGGCCATTGCAAAAACCAAGAAAGAATATGAGCCGCGTATGTGAGATCTAATCTTTTTGCGAGAAGATAGACAAGGCGACCTACAAAACGCTGATAAGGTTGAGGATCTTCGAGGGGTGGTGTCTTAGACAATGCAAGACAATTATTTTGGTATATTAGACAACCAACTAGTTTACAACCAAGTAACCCAATATCCATAACAATGTCTGTAGCATATTTTCTCTGGCTGAAATAAATTTCATACTTGTTGCGTGCCACCTCCAAGCCTAAAAATACTTGATAATGCCTAAGTCCTTCATATGAAAATACTTGGCCAAGTAAGTCTTGAAAGCTTGTATTTTCGTTGGAGAATCACCTGGGATGATTAAATCATCAACATACACAAGAATCTGTAGACTATATGTTGGAGATGATAAGACAAGCAAAGAGTAATTAGAGCGTGTCTACTTGAATCCGTATGTGATGAGAGCATCAACAAGCTTGTAGAACCAACATCTTGGAGCTTGTTTAAGACCAAAAAATGGCTTACGTAATTTATAGACCCGTGTTTCCTGTGGAGATGATAACCATTGAAGGATTTTGATATACACTTCATCTTGAAGATCATCCTGGAAAAATCCAATATGTACATCTAGTTGATGTACTTCATGATTCTTCTTAACCGCAACATCTAGAAACATTTAAATTGTTATTATTTTTGTCACCGGGGAGAATGTCTCTGTATAATTTATGCCTTCTTTCTGGTGATTATTAAGAATAACCAAATGAGCTTTGTGTCGCTCAATTGTCCCATTAGATTTCAATTTAATAGTGAATACCCACTTTTTCCCAAGAGTTTTCTTCCCCTTAGGTAATTTTTTAAGTTCCCACATTTGATTGCGATACAACGCATCAATTTCGTTAGCCATGTTGTTAGGCCAAACCTCATGTAACATTGCCTCTTTGAAGGATCTATGTTCTGCGTTAGTGTAACACACTCATGTAGCACTTGTGTTGGGCTGAGAACCTGCCAAAAGAGACAAAGTTTGTAAAGGGATAAAACGACTCTGAGGTTTGTTGATCGAATGGTTTTTTGTGTGTGAGAGAGAGAGGGCGACATAGTAACATTGCCAACAACATAGTTCTTAAGACGCGTGTTTGGGACATGACGTCGAGTAGTTTCATGAAGTGGTTGAGTTGCTGGAATGTTGGTTTGTTGCATTTATGGTATTGTTTTAAAAACATGCTCAATACCAGTTTCAGAAACTAAAAGAGAAAGCTGTTGAATGACCAAATTAGGGTGATGGTAATCAATGAGAACAGTGAAAAAAAGGGGATGTAGTCTCGGGAGTAGGAGGAATGTGTAAGTCAGTGGAAATTGGTAGTCTTTGAACACTATATAATGTGAGACAAAGAAGACTTCACATTCAAAATCATAGAGCTTCCACCCTTTCTTTCGATATGGGTATCCAAGAAACACACATTTCCGACTACGGTTGACAATTATCACCATGATGATTAATATTATGTGCATATGATAAACAACCAAACATCATGAGATGCTTGTAAGATGGTGTTGTCACATAAAACTTCTCAAATGGAGTCAACCCATTCAGAACCGAATATGGTGTTCGATTAATAAGATAACCGGTTGTTAAGATGCATTCACCCCAATATTCAGTGGGAAGATAATCTTGGAAACATAAAGCTCGTGCAACGTTGAGTATATGTCTATGTTGAGGGGTGTAGACATACAATGTTTCATGAATAATCCATTGTTGCCAAAAGAACAAATCTAAAGAAATAAACTCACTGCCATTATCTATTCTTATTGTTTTGACTCGTTTTGAGAATTGAGTTTCAATCATCACCAAGAACTCCCAAATGAAATGTGTAACTTGTGCTCTGTCAGCCACCAAATATAACCAGACATCCTTGGAGTAAGCGTTAACAATTGTCAAAAAATACTTGGATCCACAAAACGCAGTTATGCCGTAAGGTCCCCATATATCGATATGCATCAAATCAAAACTCTCTTTAGCATTATTCACACTGTCAGAAAAAGATTTTCTTGTTTGTTTTTCTCTCAAGCAAACATCACAATGCTAGAAATCAAAATTATGAATATTCTTATTCATATGAGACTGTGAAGAACAATGCTAGTGATTCAAGTAGAAGGATGACCGAGACTTTTGTATAACACATTACTTGGAGTGTCTGACACACTTGATTGCAAGGCTGTCAAGCTTGTAAGATTTCGAAACCAGTATAAGCCTTCTCCCTCTCTTTCACCCGCTCCAATCAAATTCCTTGTAATGCGGTCCTCTAAAACCATGTCTATCAGTGATCTGCCCAACAATGTAATTGTCATAAACAAATTGTCCGAATGAAATTGGATTCATATGAAATCGATGTTGCAAAGGATCATCAATACATTCTCATGTAAATTGTTGATTCCGTCAATAGTAATTTTCCTTATGTTAATGTCACGAAAGAAAGCCCCAACCGCGGTAGATGCAAAAATCATATAACTAATCAATAATCAACATATAATATAATTTGTATACAAACGACTTAATACCTACAATGGCTTCGTACACATCTTTTGGAAGGAAATGCGAAAATGCATATGGGGGAAGACGTTGCATAATTACATGATAATCATGACTCTTAATTCCAATAAAATTTCTTTCTCTAGTATCAACAAAATTGCGGAGTTTAGATGTGTATCCATCAGGAAATTTGACTTTATGGATAATCTAGTTGAGGAACTCATCCTTAGCATTAGAATTTAATCTGAATGCAGGTAATGGACACTTTTCATCATCTGTGCAGTGAAGTTAAGGACGAGAACAAATGCCAGGCAAGTCTAATTTAGACTTCACATTGTCTTTGGTCTTCCCTTGGACATTTAGCACGGTGTTCATTATGTTGTCAAAGAAGTTCTTCTTAATATGCATGACATCTAAATTATATCCCACCGACATTAGCATCAATGGTCCTTTGAACACCAAAATCTCTCATTTGGTTTAATGGATATGTGCCATCGAGTTCAGGTAGTAGACTTTCAGTATATTTATTCTAAGTGAATAACAAAGCATATCGATGATAAGGATGATTCGAATGTAAAATCTTCTATGCAATTAAACCAACATATTTTTCTTCAGTTCTTGGGATAAATTACCATATAGATAACATACCATATGATGGAAAATCGTTTATAGTCCACATAAGAACCACACGCATCTTAAAATTTGTTGCAATGATATATCATACACATCCTCCCCATGGTTCCATAATGTTTTCAACTCATATATCAATGGTTGCAGAAACAAATCAAGTGCTCATATTGGATGATCTAGGTCAGGTATAACAACATAGAGAAATAAAAACTCTTGTCTCATGCACAAAATGGCGGAAAATTGTAAGATGTCAAGATGACTGGCCATATAGAATATTGTCTACCATGCTACCTGAAAGGGCTTAATCAATCTTTACATAATCTAAGATACATGTTTTCTCGTATGCAAAATTCAGATATGTAAACTGGAAATGATGCTAAGCTTTTGCATCGGAAGGATGTGTGATCTCTCCATCAAATCTATGTTCAGCATGCCATTTCAGTCCCGCATTTTTTTTCTAAGATTGATACAATCTCCTTACCCTCTCTGTTAGTGCAAATACCATATCTACTTGTAACACACTGAAACTCTATCACTTGTCTCTGTATACCTTGGTTTGCGACAAAATCGATAACTTGTCCGTTTTTGTCGCATTTCCAATATATCATACAGTTGTCGATGAGTATATATATATATATATAATCTTATATGAAAATCCAAGCCTTGAAATAAGTTTTTGTATCTCGTAATATGAAATTGGGGCAATGTTATCCTCTCGCAAGATATCCCTCACAAAATTGGTTATTGCATTAACACATCTTCAACCAAATTGTAGTATATCTTTATCCCCGTCAACCTACTTTCAGATGATAAAGGTGAATGATCATCTCTAAATCATCTATATAATGGTTGATTAGTTGTGTCTAATATACCAAAAAACATCGTGCATATAAATTGGGTTCTTCAATCCTTTCTTCAACAACCCCACCAACTCTTTATTTATTCTATATGGGTCATTATCCATTGGTTCGTACCACCCCAAAAATCTACTTATGTTCTAGGTTTCTTTTGTCCTATCCACATACAGTTTGTTAGCGCTACTACTACCACCATCATAAGTTGATTCTCCATGCAGATATCAAATCTTAAAACCTGACATAATATCATTGCAATACAAGTGATTCCATAATAAATCTATCATATGATATTATGAGAATTTCGACATAAAGGACATGGACATGTTAACTTACGAATTTTTGTGCCCGATGTTGGCGACATGCCAATTCAATGAACTCGCCAACATGATATGCATATTTTTCGTTCAAGATATTTGTGTCTTGATACATCCTTTCACCATCCATCGATGATCGAAAATAGGGAGCTGACATTTTTCTAGATTGTGTGTTAGTTTTTGATGTGGAGATTGAAGCTTCTGATTTTTATAGAATCTTTAATCGACGTAATTCTGAAAAATTAATATGTCGATATATTCAAACATATCTGAATACAACGACTACAAAGAGCTAGTTTGCATTGGGGAAAAATATCGGCGGATTAAGGATGAACTTGTGACATGTTATATCCTTCGAAAACTATATTTCAAAAGTCCTTCGATAATTTTTGACGGATGACGGATCTATTCCATCCATACATCATCAGTAATCTGTCACTAATTATCGACGGACAAGAGTTTGTCACTATGGCCGTTAGTATTTCACATGTTTTCTTAACAAATAAGTCAATACTAACTCTTGTTGAATTCATACATCCTAAACATGCAAACTTATTAAGTCTAACAAATTTACAGAGTGCATTAAATAACATCATCTCTCGTAGTTTAAAAATATTATACTCATCTAACCAAATAATTATTTAATTGACAAGATTTTGTAATTTAAAGACTTAGGAAAATAATATTCTAGACATCATATTTCAAGATATACACCGAAAACCCTCACCGCTCATTTCTCTCTCCGTGCTAAAAGTGCCGCTGACTTAGCTTATGTTGTGACTGGCGGCGGGTCGCTCCATTAGTGCCGCTGCCGGTTTACTTCATTTTTTTTGCGTTTTTCCTTGTTGCTGTTGATTTTTCCTAATATCTTTGTGATTTGAGTGGTGAGAGATTTTTTGTTCGGAGCAAATGTAGGTGTGGCTTACGAGATGTTGGAGACGAAAGCGATGGGTAGTCTACCCATGGTGTGGAGGTTGGCCTCTCCGTTCTTCCTTCCTTCCTTTTCGATGTTGGATTCTCTTTCTTGCTGCTTGGTCGTCTCTTCTTCCTATGTTAGCACATCTGCTGATTCTATTTGACCAGATCTGGGTTATGGTAGGGTCTTCTCCCCAGTGGTTGGTCTATAACGGGTCTCCATGTTTCTTCTGGTCCGGCGAGGTGAGGCTCTGGCTCCTTGGTTTTGGTTTGTGGCTTTCGTGGCTGGCCCTAGTGGCTTGTTCGTATAGTTTCATTTGTATCTTGTTATTTCTCCAAGTCTTTTGATGCGGTTTGGATGCACTTATGTTGGTGTGACCCATCTGGTTTGGAGGTTGGTGTTTGGGGTAAGTTTCGCGGTTTTTTCTGTTTCAGGTTAGGTGTTTCTCTACTTCAGCCATCGTTTTATCTTGTCGGGTTTGGTCGTCTCCTTTGTCATCTTTGGTTTAGGGATCCCAACTTTGGTATTTCGTTCGTGTTTCTACTCCTTAGACTAGTCTAAGGTTTCAGTCTTCACTGGCATCTCTCTTTGCATGTTTATCATGTTCGGTTTCCGTCGCATTTTCTGATGTTCTATAGGTTTCTCATCTATTGTGGTGGTTCCTTTTTGGTGGAGTTGCTCATTTCTTGATCATCGAGGTAGTTTTTTAATTCACAATAGGAGGATGTGCCATTTTTCTGATTATATCCATATCTTGACGTGGCTGTATTTGAGTTTTGTGGTTGTTCCAAACTTTTGTTTTCGCTTTTCTGGACCTTTTTGCTTTTCTCCATATATGTACTTGGTTTAGCCGCGTAACCATATCTAGCTTGTATTCAGTTGTATTATGTTCCCTTTCTTTGAACTTTTAGCTCAGAAGATTGTTTGTGTGCCGGTTTGGTTTTCTCATATCTGGTACTTTATCAGTAATCTTAATGAAGTGACAAAAAAAGACATCAGATTTCCGATTTTTATGTTTTTTATCCGATAAATAACTTTCAGACTTTTTCGTGTAAACATGACACGAATTTAATAAAGCATAGTGGTACTTAGTTGTTTTACATTCGCAGACAAAAAAAGAAGAAGAAATTGTTTATTTTGTTTTTTTTTGTTTTTTTCTTAGGATCATTTTGAATGAACACAAAACCTAGAGTTTAGAAGAGGTGGAACGATGAAGATGAATAATTGGCTGCGATCAATGAGATGAAGAGGCTCCGAGAAAAAGTAGAAAGATTTTTAAAGCAATTTTTGGTTTGGTCTTTCTCAACCTTTTTATGCATCTGATGAATATGTGGAAATATATTGACCTGCAGTTTTGTTTATAAAGAAGATGGTTTCTTTGAATCCAGAGACTGTAGTTACTTAACTGCCATGACAGTCGAGAAAGAATATCCATAGCTTTAGATCCTGTAAGGTTTACCAATGCATGAAATCGATTGTTTATTGTATTCCCAATCGAATCAAAGGTGAATCCAAAGTAAAGGTCAGATTCAGTTCCATTGCAGAGATCGCATAACGGATCTGTTTGGAGTCTCCATTGCAGAAGATTGCCTTCAATTTTTAATTGGCTAATCGTCTGTACAAATTCGTGGAAATTTTTGTTCTCGATGCAACCACAAAGATTTAGAACTTGGATAGGCTCCAGCTGACCACTGAAAATTATGCTTTTCATGCTTGTGTAATCCTCAAAACTCTGCGAAAACGAGAAGTTAACTATTTAGAGCATTATCTACACCT
>OVBE01008370.1:0-17268 GCA_900406425.1 Iberis pinnata | reverse complement strand
TATTACCAATCTTGACCAACTTGATTATACACAATGAGAACCAGCAACGGGGAGCCTGTTTGAGCCCATATAGTGACTTGTGAAGATGACATAACATACAGGGATGAGTGTGACGATATCCAAGAGGAAGTTTCATGTAAGCCTCTTCCGAAAAATCACCATGAAGAAACGCGTTGTGAACATCCATTTGATGAACCTCCCATTGTTTGGCAGCCACGATACGGAGAAGAGTGTGAATAGTCGTCATCTTAACAACTGGTGCAAATGTCTCATGATAATCCGCTCCTTCAACCTGATGATTCCCTTGTATGACAAGGCGAGCTTTGTAATGTTCGATCGAACCGTCCGAATTGTACTTAATTCTGTAAACCCATTGACTTCCAATGGTTTCTTTCCCAGGAGGTAAGGCAACAATGCTCCAAGTATGATTATTCTCAAGAGCCTCAAATTCAGATAACATAGCTTGTTTCCATCGAGAATCTTGAATTGCTTCTTATAATGACGCGACTCAACGGAAGATGTAATGGCAGTCAAGAAAGCTCTGTGAGATGGAACAAACACATTATTTGAAACATATAGTGAAAGAGGGTATGGAGAGTTACTGGAAATTGTCGAAGACGCTGAAGGAGATGAGATGGGAGATGTTACATGTGTATGTTCAGACGTAACTGCACTATAAACCAAATAGCCTTGCAGCTTAGTGGGACATTGCCTGTCACGGTGACCGTGACCTAGAGGCAGAGAAGCTGAAACTGTCTCAAGAGAAGAAACAGCAACATACTCCAGAGTTGGAGATGCATAAGGCTTGGGTGAATCAGACTGAGCCGGTGAAAATGGCAGCTTCAAACTCCCCATGTCCACAATAGGTTGAGAAGTCCAATTATCAACAATAAACGGAGTAACCTCAGGTGGACTAACATATACCGATGGAGAATCTCGAGAGGCAAATGGAAACTATGTTTCATTAAAGATGACATCACGCGAGATCAGAATCTTATTAGTGTTCAGGTCGAGTACTTTCCAGCCCTTTTGGCCGTGAGGATAGCCAAGGAAGACACACCGGCGGCTCCTTGGACTGAACTTTTCCTTTTCTCGTGCATGATGATGAGCAAAGAATTCCACACCAAAGACACGAAGGTTATGAAACGGTGGATCAGACCCATACGAGACCTCATAAGGACTCTTACCATTGTGTATAGACGACGGAGTTCTATTAATTAGATAAGCCACAGTCAACACGGCTTCACCCCAAAACCGAACTGGCAACTGAGCTTGATATAAAAGAGCACAAGCCATTGTCAACCCGTCCATTCTGCTGAGGAGTTGAAAAACAAGACGTTTGGTGAACAACACCATTACTATGAAAATAAGAGGACAAGCACATAAACTCTGTGCCGTTGTCACTGCGAACCGTTTACACTTGTTTGCCAAATTGTGTGTGCGTATAGGTCATGAACTCAACAAACCCGCATTTGACCTCCGATTTTTCTAAAAGAAAGTAAGTCCAGACTGCTCGTGAGAAGTCATTAACAATAGTTAAAAAATAATAAGCTCCACAAGAAGAGGGAGTTCGGTAGGGACCCCATACATCAACATGAATTAAAGAAAATAAATCAGAAGCTTTATTAGAACTATCATAGAAGACTTCTTTAGTCTGTTTAGCTTGAAAGCAAATATCACAAGAAGTGTCTGAACTAGAAATTCGGGAAACAAACGGTAAAACTGAAAGAACTGCAAAGGATGGATAACCAAGACGTTGATGCCAAAGTGACAGACTCAAAACTTGAACCGCTTTGTGAACCCACGCTGAATCTGAAAACACCAAAACATACACCCTGGAATAATTCAGGAATAGGCTTCACCCAAGTCTGGTAACGGGTCAAGTGAGATGAGTTGAGAGCATATACTACCAGAACAAACTTCGTCCAGCTCTATAATAAATTGATGGAGTTTCTCTTGTTGTTTTTCTTTGTGAAACATCACTGCCGCACCACAAGTACAAGTGACGGAAGCTTGCGAAACCTGCAATTCTTCCCACAAGGAAGAAAGCTTCCCAAAGTACTTCATTACAGATTGACCGTCTTGTTTACAATTAGCCAGTTGCATTTTGAGATGATGAGTCCTGACCTGGTTTCCCGCCGAAAATCGCTTCTTGAGTTCCAACCATAACTGATGTGCATCAGTCAAATACGTGATGGTTGATTTAACTTTTGCTTCGATTGATGTGCGTAACCAACCCACTATCATCGAGTTCACAGTTAACCAATTATCAAAATCAACATCAGTTGCTCCTGGTTTCTTCAACAACCTGTTAATGAAACCAATCTTCCGTTTTCTTGTAAACCATTTGTCATCTCCGAAGACCATTCGTGATAGTTGTCTCCGTTCAACAAGACAGTGACAATAAGCGAGCCAGGGTTATCAGACGTTGCTAGCGTATAAGGAGAGATTGCAACACTCTCTGTTGAACCATCATTGTTACAAGCACGAGATCGAGAAGAATTATATGATTGGTATATTTCAGACATGGTGTATCAACTTGATACAAGACACCGTGTTTGAGAAGAAACGTTCTTCGTAGAGAAGAAGAGTTGTTGCGAAGTTCTTCAACGTGAATTAGGTTTTAGGTTAACATGGCTATGGTACCATGTAGATTACCAATCTTGACCAACTTGATTATACACAATGATATACAAGAATATAGACCAGCTCGAATATGTAAACTATGACAAAATAGGAAATACATAAATAAATTGTCCTAAATGTCGATAGCTCTAAATAATATATATATGCTTTTTATTTTATTTTTTTGTACATAAGAACGCATTGTGTGTTTGTTACATATCAAGGGCATACAGGAACAAACCCCATTCTTAAAACAAAGGAGAATAATGATAGTAGTTATGAGGAATTTCTCTCTTAGACATGTTTTTCAATGCCCTCTAGCGCAAGCTCTGATCCTTGCCACTCCCTCTGTTCTGCTCTCCCTTTTAGCCTCTCTTCCTTTAATTTATTCATCAAAATAGAAACTGTGAGCATTAATTATCCAAAAAATAAGAGTTGACATTGGGTTTAAACACCAAAATTTTTCAAATCTTTTGCCTCATCTCTATTTTATACTTTTCTCTTACCGGAATCTCTAGCTTTTTCCTGGTTTTCTCTTCTTCTTCTTCCAACTATGGTTGTGTGTTCTTTCTTAACTCTCTTTGGTTGATTACTTCTGCTGCTTTTTTCTCTTTCTAACTACAATGGCACATCGTTTATCTTGAGATGAAAAGAGAAAAGAAATTGCTTTTAAATAAGAATCTTAACCTCCACACAGCAACCACATTCCCATCCCAGTAGAAGATAATGTTGCTCTAATAGCTGAACACTCATGTACTTTGATTGGACGAATAACAAACCCCATTGTTCCACGTCCAAAGGCTGTCGTGGAGTTTCTACCCACACTATGGCATGTGATTGATCATCGAGTCACTGGTCGTGAACTGGGTCATTATTGTTTCTTGTTTCAATTTGAAGCAGAGGCGGACCTAAAGAAAGTTATCAAGCAAGGACCTTTCCATTTCAAAAATGGATGCTTATTATGAATAGATGGGAACTGGTAGTTGTCTAGCTTTACCCTCTTCTATCACTTTATGGATTTGAGTATACAGACTTCCTCTTCATTACTGATGTGATGTAGCACTGACCGCTATTGGTCAAGATTTTGGCACTTGCTCCACCCCTAATCCCCTTCTTAGAAAAATGAGAGTCACCATCAATGGTCTCCAACCACTGGAGATGGAAACATGAATCTTGCTTTCTTATGGAGAAATCACAAAACTCTCCCTGGAGTATGAAAAAGTGGACAAACATTGTTTCACCTATTTTTTGCTCACTCACAAGGAAAGTGACTATCATGCCCTACATCAAAAGTGGTTCACTCCCTAGGCTCAAATCATTATCGAAATTTTAGTAGGATAGAGAACAACAAACACCGAAATCTTGCTCGCTGAAGTCAACTACCAAGATCACATATTACCCTAGAGAGTACGAGACACATCCTAGTAGAACGTAGACCTCTTGAAAATCTTGAACTTCAAAACTACATAGAATGGAGGAGACCAGCATTCACTCAAGCCTGTCCAAACAACACAAGGATTCTCACCATATTTCCACTACAGAAGATGAAATGAATAGTTCATCAAGGCTTAGATTTGGATCTTTCTCTTCTACTAGAGTAACCAATTCAAAAAACCAGACAACTGAAAATACATTAGTCAGTCCACCGCGTCGTCATTGACCTGCCAAAGAACGATCCTTTCCAGCTAAAACTAGAGAAGTTGAGGCTAGTCCCTAAACTTTTGCCTTATCCAAGGAGCATTTGAGTCTCAACTTTGATCACCTCCTCGATGTAAAAATAAAAACGAAAGTTGACTGAACTCATCTAAAGCTCCCAGGAAATGGATCAAGACTTTACTATGCTACATGCATCCCTCTTTCTAAAAGAGTGAGCTCCCATGCCCAAAAGATTTGATTGTCGGCAAAAGAAAAAATTACTTCAAGCTTTGAACAAACATGAGTTCCAGCCTCCAAGCAACTTGGATCTTCAGCAGATCCACCATCTAACTTGCCAAAAATGCTTGGGAAGCGAAAACCAGGAAAAAAGGATCAATTTGTGGACCCTTAAAAAGAAAAGTTGCTCAGTCACCTACACTTAAGCTCATAGGAAAAAGCCCCTTAAAAGGACCTATTACCCGTAGAGGTACCTCAGCAAAGGAAGCCTCCTCCTTTCGCAAACGCTTTGGCCTATTTCGGAACCGCAGGACACTCGTGACTAAAAAAATACTGCTCCCAGTGCAGAACCTAGTCAAGCACTATAGGACACTCTGGAGGATTTCAGCTACTCCACAGTCATCTTCCTTAGCCGTTTTATGCTGGAACTGTTAGGGAATCAGAACTAACCTAACAATTCATCGTTTGAGTGAGATTTCCCACAACTTCTGTCCTTATTTGTTGTTCCTTATGGAAACAAAAAAACAAAGATGATGTCGTCATGGAAAATCTCAAGTTGTTAGGTTTTAATTATTTTTTTACTGTCACACCTCTTGGTGTAAATGGCGGTCTTGTACTTTTCTGGAAGACTAAAATTACAATCTCTGTTCTCTATTCATTTTGCAACATAATTGACGCATAAATTAACTCTAGGAATTCCTCGTCGTTTATCTCCTTCATCTACCAAGCCCTAAACAAATAAANTTTTTTTTTTTTTGGGGGGGGGGGGGGGAGATGCATAGAATTGGAAAGGACAGGGATAAACCATGGTTACTGTCAAGGTATCTAAATGAAATCAGGAACAATCTCGAAAAAGTGGGAGGCCCACCTCATGCAGAAGGTTTTTTTACTCATTTGTGTAGATTTGTCTCTGAAAAAAGAGTATGTGACGTTCCTTACCTGGGTGACTTTCAATCATGGAGGAGTGTGCGCTACAGTCATTTTGTGCGAAGCCGATTGGATCGCTCCATGGCAAATTGCAGCTGGTCGGAAGCCTTTCCCTCTGCCCGATGCAAATACCTCCGTTATGAGGGCTCGAATCATAGACCTTTGATCACCTTCTTTGCTAACTCAAATCGCCTAAAGGGTTACCTTTTTCGATTTGATAGAAGACTCAACAAAAATGAGGAAGCTCGTGAACTAATAAAAAAGTTTGGATTCTCCATTTAACAGAGGATTTTTACTCCAAAGTAATCAGACTTTGTAGAAGTCTAATCAGTTGGTCCAAGGCCCATCAAAAAGAAGCATGGTTTTGGGGCAACAGAATCAAGCAAGGCTCGAGGAAGCGCTAACTGACAACACCCCTGACCAATGTCTTATTATTTCTTTGCGAGAGAAACTTGACACTTTGTATCCGCAAGATGAGTTGTTCTAGCGGCAACATAGTACAATTCAGTGGCTTCACTCAACAAAAGATTTTTACTCCAAACTAATCAGACTTCGTAGGAGTCTAATCATTTGGTCCAAGGCCCATCAAAAAAGAAGCATGGTTTTAGTGCAATAGAATCTAGCAAGGCTCAAGGAAGAGCTAACTGACAACACCTCTGACCAACGTCTTATTACTTCTCTCCGAGAGAAACTGGACACTTTGTTTGCATAAGATGAGCTATAATGGTAGCAACAAAATATAATCCAATAGCTTCATAGCGGCGACAAAAAAAGTTCGTGTTTCTTCCACGTAACCACAAGAAGCAGAAAGATTCGAAATACTTTATCAATATTTGAGAATTCTCAAGGAACATAGTTTTGAGTAATCCCAAATCAGCATACTCATCTTTGATCACTATAAGGACCTGTTCACGACAATTAATTTGACAAACTTCACAGTGGTCTCCGAAGCTTAATCCCATCATATCATAAAGGAGGCAAATGATTCCCTCATTGCCATTCCCACAAACGAGGAGATAAAAATTTGTCTTCTCCGTTCATCCCGACAAAGCGCCCATACCAAATAGCTTCTCGGCTAGGTTCTACCAAAAATTTTGGTCAATAACCACTTCTGATATCATTAAAGAGGTACACTCCTTCTTTAGGGATTCACGGCTGCAGCCAAGACTCAATGAAACTTTTTTGGTTAATACCAAAATTGTCGACACCAAGAGTCGTGAGTGAGTATAGACCTATTTCCCTTTGTGAGACTTTTTATAAGATTATAGCCAAGATACTTACGTTATGAATTTAAACATTTCTCAAAGATATTATCTCAAAGCATCAATCGATCTTCATTCCGGGTATAGAAATAGTGGATACTATTTTGATGACTCACGAGATTCTCCATTATCTCAAGTCGTCAAATGCAAAGAAGCATACTTCGATGGCCATTAAAACCATTATGAAAAAGGCCTAAGATAGAATCAAAATGAGGAATTTTACAAGCCACTATGGTCCAATTAGGCTTTCACACCACTTGGATCAACTGGATAACGATATATGTCTCCTTGGTATCCTACCCTTTTCTAGTTAATGACTCCTTGAGTCTAAAACTACAACCTACCCGAGGACTAAGGCAAGGTGATCGTCTTTCGCCATAGCTATTCATCTTGTGCTCCGAAGTCCTCTAAAGCCTTTGTATTAGTGCACAACAAAAGGACTCCTCCATGATATAAAAGTGGTCCGAAATAGTTTGCAGTCAACCACTTACTTTTTGTTGATGATACAATGTTGTTTTCCAAGTCATCGGCCGCTTGTTGCCATTCTCTCAAAGAAAACATGCACCAGTATAGATATGCTTCAGGTCAAGTAATAAGTTTGGCAAAGTCATGAATCACCTCCTTAACCAAAAAACCCATGCATATCAAGTGTAGAGCCAAAAAGTTACTTCATATTACAAATAAAGGAGAGGTTGAGATATATTTAGGCCTTTCGAAGACTTTTGGGAGAAATAAAAATGATATATTTGCGGCTCTTATGGATCACATCCAACAATGAATCCTTAAGTTGTTGAAAAAGTTTCTCTCAAGGGCAGGTAACAAAGTTCTTTTAAAAGAAGACCTCTCGGCTATTCCTAGCTATACGATGTCTTTCTTTAAACTTCCGCTTTCCCTCCTTAAGAAAATCCAGTCTCTCCTTACTCGCTTTTGGTTGGATGAAAAACCGGGTGTTTAGAAACTTTCATTGGTGCTTGGGACACACTTACTCTTTGAAAGTCGTAAGGCGGTGTAGGATTTAAGGATCTTGAAACTTTCAATGACTCTTTACTAGCAAAAATTGGCTGGAGAGTACTCAAAGAACCAAACTTGTTGTTGTGTCAGATTCTTCGTGGAATATACTTTCACCAATCCAACTTCTTGACATGCGAGCCTCCCCATCTTACCTCTCATGATTGGAGAGAAAACCTTACGGGTCGTGAGATCTTAAAGATGGGATACGACTAGGTTTTTGGGGATTACCGAGATACTAAGATCTGGTCTGATCCTTGTCTTGCTACCTCCGCACCGATAACTCCCATCGGACACCTTTGGAAGGATCACCGGACTCTATGGTGGTTTTTGTACTCTCTAATTCACCTCAAGATTAGAACATTAGCCAAATTCGTCTCCTTTTACCTCAATGTGAGGCCTTTATAAGGAAACTAGTTGCATCTGTTTTGTTGGGTTGCGAGTCATTGGTGTGGCTTCACAATAGAGCCCACTATTACACCACTAAATCGGGATATAACACTTGTCTATCATTTACTTTAACTCGAACAGGCTCGGAAATTGACTGGTTCAAAAGTGTCTAGAACCTAAAAGTTGCACCAAAAATTCAATACTTTATGTGGAAGATGATGAGTAAGGCCCTCTTGGTGAGAATCTAGCTCGCTGGGGCATTCCTCTTATCCCGTGTTGCAAGCGATGCAACTGCCTAGAATCATAGCTCCATACTTTGTTCCTCTCTCCCATAGTATATCCATTTCATCATAGGTAATCTCTGGCACGACTTTATACCCATGGATCATATGGCAAATCTGGAAGTCAAGGAACTTACTTCCATTTGAGAATCAGTATATCTCGGAAGAATAAGTTCTGCGCCAATCTATAGTATCTGCTAGGGCGCGGTTTAAAGCTCAACAAGACGCCCTACCTCCACCCTCGAGGTGACAAAAACTACCTAGCCCTCTGCAGATTAATTCTCATACACATTACCTATTTATGGATGCAACTTGGTCATCCGGCTCAAAAACTTGTGGTTTAGGCTGGATTCTGGAAGTTCCATACAAGTCTCAGGTTTTGAGGATACCAGCCAGTGCCGGTCCTATCACTTTTTGGGAAGCATGCCAAAAAATAAAATAAAATTAGGATTGTTAAAAAAACAATTATGCCTAGAAAGGTTCGAACACTTAACATGGATAAGGACATTGATTGTCAAACCACCAGACTATTTGCATCTAAAGGCCGAAAATTTATTTAACCTTATAAGGGCCACAATCCCAAGATTGGTATGCTAGGGCTCAAGGCTGGGCATGATACCAGCTTCAGGAGATTCACACCTTCACCCCTTGTTTTGGAAGCTCGAGCACTGCAGACATGCTTGTCTTTTTCCGCCTCTGCTCGAATATCACATCTCCGAGTTTTTTCAGATTCAAAGACGTTAGTCTCGTTCATCAACTCAAACAGAGATATAGTTGAGCTAAAATGTCTTTTTCAAGGCATCTCAATCTTATCTCTAGTTTTCAATCACTTACTTTTTGTTTTATTCCACGCTTGTAAAACTCTCCTGCTAATCGATTAACGAAATCAACATTTTTATCCGTTAACAATTTCTCATTCTAATGTGTGTAAAACTCTCTTTAAAGGCTTATTAATATAAGTGATGGTTTGACTTAAAAAATAAACCTATGTTTGTTGGGGTCAAAAACGGTATACTCAAAACCAACGACTGAGAAAAACATAAACGCATGAACGATCCAAAAATATGTTTCAGAGGAAACACACGACTGTCAGCGAACAATTAGGCAACCGTCTCCGTACTCTTTTGTCCTTAGTCGAGAAAGTTTTTTCCACCCAATTTTCCTACCACTAAAGTTTTAACGAGGCGAGATGGTTCGCCTACAACATTCGCGGAAAGTTGAAGACCACAACATATACGATGTCCAATAAATGAGAACACGTACGACGAACACGCAATCAGCTCGCCAGTAGGCGAGCTGAATCTGTCACATTCAGCTTGCCAGTTGCCGATCTGAATCTCGCACATTCAGCTCACCAACTGGCGAGCTGAATCTTGCAAATTTAGCTCGCTATATTGGCGAGCTAAATCTCGTTCATTCAGCTCATCAACTGGCGAGATGAATGTTGCAACTTGAGCTCGCTGGTTGGCGAGCTGAATCTTGCAACTTTATCTCGCTGGTTAGTGAGCTGAATCTCATACATTCAGCTAGCCATTTGGCGAGCAGATTTCATCTCATAACACTCATTTCGTATCATTCAGAGGTTCCGTTGGAATTCTACGACCAAAACCGTAAAAATCATTTCTTCCGTAAAAGTATCAAGGTTATCGTGTAAATGGTAAACATCACGATTATGAGATTATTCTTTACAGTTCGCGGAAATATCCTGATGACGACTAACTTATCGCAAAGTGATGATGACTAACTTGTCGTAAAGTCCGTATCGCATCATCATACAAAAGAACGATTCTCTGATAAGAATCGTAAAACCGCATAATACATAACGAATTGACGAGATCTAAAGAGCGATAGACAACCCACTTGTGCTTTTGGGTGAGAGTTCAGCCCAAATACAACATCGGTCACAACTTGTTTCACAAGCCATAGAGAAATGGAAGAAGAGAAATGAATGTTTCCAGAAGAGAAAAGGAAGATTTCTGAAAAAGAATCGGAGGCGGAAAAGGATTGCGGACCAACCCTAAAGCCTATATAAAAGAGATGAGGAGGAACAGACAGAGGATATTCAACTTTCCGCACCAAAAAACTTAGGGGTTTAGATTATTTTTCCGTTATTGCTAGTGAGATGCGACTCAATTAGCTTTTATGTTCTCTGTTGCTAGATCTAGGATAACTCACCAACGGTTCTTATGACTGAGGTTGTCACTTGTTGTAAAACGTTCACGCATCAATTCGGAATAAGACCTCTATTGCTTTCTTTTGTGTTATGGAATTTATTACCGTGTTCTTTATTTTTGTATTCTAATCTTTCCGCGTTTGACTCACAGAAATTCAGGATCTTTGGAAAGTTAGAGTTCTCTATGATTTTTCATAACTAACGGAAATCGGATGGTGCGAATTTTGGTTCCCACAATTTAGCGTCAGAAGGAGGGGACAAACAATTTCTTTCATGTCAAACCACATATTGGTCACGAAAAGGTATGTCTAACTCAATAAATAACGTCGTCATGTCTTTCAAGGATAAAGCAACGACCGCTCAGGCCAACCCTCATAACAACCTCCTTGTTATCGAGTTAACAATACACGATATTGATGTCGCAAGTGTGTTAATTGACACCGGCTTCTCGACGAGTATCATCTTTAAAAATACTCTTGAAAGAATGGAAATCAGACTCTCTGACATATCAGAGAATCCTATCTTGCTAGTAGGGTTCTCCGGAGATGCCATGATGACCATCAACTCAATTAACCTTACGGTTAAAGCTAGGAACATCACCAAAAACATAGAGTTCCTGGTCGTGAATTGCTCAGCCTCCTATAACGTGATCATAGGTGTCCCGTGGTTGAATTCTATGTAGGTTCTAGCGTCCACATACTAATATTGTCTAAAATTTCCGACTCCTCTTGGAATCGAATCAATCCAAGGAAATCAGAGGATATCACAAGTATGCGTTACCGTAGAACGAAAACGGAAAAACGCAACGACATAAACCATCGCCATGAACAAAGACAAAAGGGATCAGTCGAAAACACCACAAAGTAGGACCAAACGGAGATCTTCCGACAACTGCAGAAGGTCGAAACTCTGGAGGCAAAGCGCGAACCAACCTGTAAACCCATCATCTCGGTATATTTAGATGAGATCAGCGCCAACCTTTGTGATCCCCTGAAAACGCAACTCATAGCCTTCCTAAACAAAGAACCTCCATAACGTCTACCTAACCTTTAAACCTGTCAAACAGGAAATGACGGAGGTTGGGCCCCGAACGCGCCATTGTGGTCAACGAAGAGGTCGAAAGACTCCTTAAGCTCAGTTAAATTACAAAAGTTAGGTACCCCGACTGGCTTGCTAATCCAGTAGTGGTTAAGAAGAAAAATAGAAAATGGAGGGTCTGCATTGACCTCAATAAAGCATTTCCGAATGATAGTTTCCTACTACCGCATATCAATCGTTTGGTGGAGGCCACAACAGGAAACAAACTGTTATGATTCATGGATGCCTTCTCGGGTTACAACCAAATCATGATGAATCCTAACGATCGCGAGAAAACTGCTTTTATCACCGATCGCGGTACTTACTGTTACAAAGTATTACCCTTCGGCCTGAAAAATGTTGGTGCAACCTTGATGTCTCTGCATTTTAGTGATTTTTAGAAGTCATTTAGCATCATTTTTAGTTGTACATATGTTGCATCTATAGATGTTATTAGCAAGTTTGCAATTTTTAGGAAGTTTTTCATTAGCACTTGCATACACATGCATTTTGGAGATTTTTTAGGACTTTCAAGAGCTTTCAGAACGTTGTTGCGAATCTGGAGAAAGAAAGGAAAATGCATGGAATGGAACCAACTCAAGTGTAGTTCAAGTCAGGATTCGACCAAACCATCGAGCCCACCATCAAGCTAAGACGAAGCTATCTCGATCGTATCTCGGCCTCTACCTCAATCTCACGATCGAGCCAAGTCAATGCAGCTTGATCACAAGCATCCTCCAGCTCGATCCCATGATCAAGCCAAGAAAACTCATCTCGGTCCTGGCTCGAGCTCCTCTGGGCACCTCGATCGTGTGATCGAGCCAAGGCAAAGCTGGCTCGATCACACACGTACACCTCACCTCGATCACACTCCCGTATGGCCTCGATCACCACCTTGGCCACCTCGATCGAGCCTGGTTCATCCTTCAGCTCGAGCCCAAGCAGCTCTGACCTGAGCAACTCGAATCAGGATGGACCAGACCCAGTTTAGTGATTGTCTTCTGTCTTTTATGAGTTTTAGGGCTTTTCTCTGAACACTATAAAGAACCCTAAACGCCTCCATTTGGAGGATCATCTTTCTTTTTTCCATTTTTAGCTTTTGTCTTAGGTTTTATTTTCTCTCTTTTTGTTTTTGATGTTCTTCATGTCCTAAACCCAGATTTTGCCTAAGTTTATGTTAATCTTCTGTTTTCTTCATTTTCATGCTTAGATTAGGGTTGTGAACTATCTCGTGCATGTTGATTTACGTTTTGATGCTTTTAATCTCGTTTTTAACTTGATCACTTCCTCTGTTTTCATTACTGTTCCATTGATACTCTGTTTTTCTGGGTTAGTATTTTTGGTGTTCATCATCTTCTACTTTTGATCTTCATATTTTCCTTAGTAGCTATGTTTTCTTGTTTTACTGATTTCGCACCAAACATGTGTAGTGAGTAGTTACCTTAGGTTCCTGAGGATGGGGTAGACTAGTGTTGATGTCTTGTTCTTCCTAAGTGCCTAAGTTGATTTGCATCTAGATCCCTTATGTTTCATTGCTCATCATGCTGATTTATTTCTGATAAATTGAAATATGATTTTAGGCATTTCAGCACTCAGAAGGTGTTCATTGAAATGCCCGAACATGGTGATTTCGGAGGTTTTCACTTCCTAGCCTAAAAGATTAGATGTTTAGGGTGCTTATTAGATTTAGTAGATTGGTTCCTCATGCCTGCTTAGTAGTGTACCGTTAACGAGAGTTAGGTTTGGTGATTGCTTTGCTTGAAACCATCTACCAAGACATTGGACTTGTTGACATATGAATTTGCTGTCTAGGGGTTAGCTCATTGTTTGACGTATGTTAGGTGCTTAGGTAGTTGAGGAAAGATCTCTAGTCAATTACCCTTGTCCTCAGAAGCTGCTTCCCACTTAATTGCATCTTTACCCATTTTCCCTTCTTGTTGTTTCCCTAATTTTAGTTTATGCATATTAGTTTTCATGTCTTGATTATTTTTTGCATGCTTTCTTGTTTAGGATTGTTAGAAAACAACCCACTTTCTCATTTGACTTGAATTAATAGAATCCATATGCATCTATAGTGGTTAATAACACACTGATGACTATGAATTTTCATGGTTTTTACATATCATTTAGCATCAATTCTGAGGTCTTTAGGCGTGCATACATTACATTTATAGTTGATTTCAGTAAGTTTATGATTTTTAGGTATTTTGCATTAGAATTTGCATATGCACGCATTTTGGAGATTTTTCAGGACTTTCAGGAGTTTTCGGGAAGGACTTGTGAGATTGCAGAAAAGCAGCACTCAGCCTGGAATAGAGCAGCACTTAGCGTGGAATGGAGTGGCACTCATGTGGATCGATCTCAGCTTAACCTGGATCGTTCTAAGCTCACTTCTGCATCGATCCCAGATCGATCCCGCAACACCTACCTGGATCGATCCCAGCACACTTTTTGATCGATCCTGCAACTCACTCCTGGATCGATCCCATCACATATCTGGATCGATCCCAGCACACGTCCTGATCGATCCTGCATCAACTTCTAGATCGATCATGCATCAACTCCTGGATCGATCCCAGATCAATCTCAAGCCTTATTCTGGATCGATCCCAGATCGATCTCCACTCCAGTATTAGATCGATCCCACGTTCAAGCCTCGAACAAGCTGGATTGATCTCAAGCTCAACTTCTGGATCGATCCCATTCAAGCGTCCCCAGCTCAGATCAATCTTGCACTTACCAACTTGAGTGAAACATGCTCCGACCCAACCAACTAAATTCCAAAGTGGACCTGACCCAAGATCCGAGATAGAGATTAGCTTTTATCTTTAGTGAGATTTAGGGCTTTTCTCTTAACACTATAAAAGCCATAACTCGCCTTCTTTTTGCAGAAGTCTTGTTTCTTTCCTTTTTAGGTATTGTCTTAGGTTTTCATTTTCCTTTGTTGTTCTTCATGTTCTTGGTGTAAAAACCAGATTTGTTTTAAGTTTCAATTTAATCTTCTGTTTTTCTTTTACTTTCTTGCTTAGCTTTAGGTTGTTGTTTATCTGGTGTATATTGGTTTACGTTTTAAGCTTTTAATATTTTGTTTTAGTTTGTTCTTCATCTCTGTTTTTATTGTTTCATTGATGTTCTTAGTTTCTGGGTTTGAGCTCTTGCTGTTCTTCACTGCTTCTTCTTAGATCATCAAGTTTAAGTTTTCAGTTTTGATTTATGTTTTCTTTGTTTTTACTTCCATGAGTAGTGAGTAGTTCCTGAAGTTCCTGATGATGGGGTAGACTAGGGTTGATGTCCTGATCTCACCTTAGGCACCTAAGCTTGTGTGAAAATTTACATCCCATATGTTTCATTGTGCTTAATGCTGGTTACTTTCACGCCAATCGAAATCTGATCTTGGACATTCCAGCGCCCGAAAAGCGTTCTATGGAATGTCTGATCATGGTGATTTCAGAGATTAGTCCATCCTTACGCAACGCCCTAGATGCTTATGATATGCATCTCAGCCTAGGGTGTTGGATGTATAGGGGCTTTTTGGCTTTGGTAGGTTGTTGCTTAATGCCTTCTAGGTAGTGTACCGTTAACGGGAGTTAGGTCTGGTGATTGCTTAGGTTGATTCCGTTTACCAAGGGATTAGACTTGGTTACTTATGAACCTATCATCTAGGGATAGCTTACTGATTGTTTGAGGTATGTTAGGTGCTTAGGTAGATTGGGACGGATCTCTGGTTGATTATCCTTAGTCCTCTGGAACTGCTTCACATTTGTTTACATCCTTCACTTCCTCTACTTTTACTCTGTTTTTGCATCTTAGTCTTTTATGCTTCTTTTTCTGTTTATGCACTTCACTTCTAGCATGTTCACTAAACTTAGGACCTGTTAGTGAAACACCCTTTTTACTGTTTAGCTTGACTTTGAAGCATCCATTTCATCTTGATTGTTAGTGCACTTCCATTTGGATTGATAATCCATCTATACTATAATGATGGGGGAATTGATACCCCTAGGACCTCAAAATTCTTACTATCAATTTGGCGCCGTTGCCATTTGGGTGTTGTTTACTACATTCTGGATTTTGGATCTTTTAAGATCAAACATCTTTTACTTCTTTACTTACTTGTCTACCTTTGTTTGCTTTGTTTTCAGGTACCTGCTTAGCAGTGTATGAACCTGAGAAGCAGAGGACCAATTGACTTGATTCCTATCGTTGCAGACATCAGAGTTCTTGAACGAGAATACTCTCGGGCAAGACGTGAACACGAACGTGCCGAACACTTGAGACGGTTGGACTTACAAATGGATGACAACGCTGACAGAGATAACCAGCACACTATAGGTGCTGGTGACAACCCCAACACTCACACCATCAGAAATGGAATCAATCCACCAGCAGTTCAGAACAACAACTTCAAGATCAAGCATAGTCTCATTGCAATGGTGCATAGCCACAAGTTCCACGGTCTACCTACGAAGGATCCACTCGATCATCTCGACGAGTTTGATCGCTTCTGCATCCTCACGAAGATAAATGGTGTGAATGAGGATGCTTTCAAACTATGCCTATTCCTTTTCTCTTTGGGGAAAAGGCAGACCAATGGGAGAAGTCACTTCCCAGAAACTCCATCACAACCTAGGATGCCTGCAAGAAAGCATTCCTTGCAAATTTCTTCTCAACTTCTAGAACTGCCAGACTGAGGAATGATATTTCGGGCTTTGCGCAAAAGAATGCTGAAACCTTCTCTGAAGCATGGGAACACTTCAAGAACTACATAATGCAATGCCCCCATCACAGATTCAGCAAAGCGCACTACTTAGCACCCTCTATCGAGGTGCTTTGCCCAAGATTAGGATGTTACTAGATACAACAAGCAATGGGAACTTCCTCAACAAAAGTGTGGATGAAGGATGAATGTTGGTAGAGAACCTTGCCCAATCTGATGGGATTTATAGTAAGGACTATGATAGAACACCTCGAGGTAGTTCTACTTCTGATGACAGCACAAAGAAGGAGATCAACGCACTAAATGAGAAGTTGGACAGGTTACTCCTGGGTCAACAATATCAAGTTCACCTCATCTTTGATGAATAACAACTTCATATACAAGCTGTAGAGGTTCATCAGCAAGAGGAAATGTGCTATGTGCAGAACCAAGGGGGTTACAACAAAGGGTACTTCAACTACTCTAATAACCCTGGTCTTTCTTACCGAAGCAACAATGTTGCTAACCAGGGTTTCTTTACACCTACACAACCATGGGATCGTTCTCTTCAATAGTAGGTCTTTGTTCCTCGTACTACACTACCTCCTACTGCATCTTCAACCATTGAAGCAATGCTTCAACAACTTCTACATGGTCAAGCCACTAGTGTTATGGAAATATTAAAAAAATTTGATGACCTTCACACTCGATTGGACTCTTCTTTCAATGACGTTTACTCCAAGCTTAAAGCACTTAACTCCAGAGTCACTTCGCTCGAGAGCAGGACTGCCTCCATCTCTACTTATTCATTTGGTAAACCGCACTGCACATCCACTTCACAAAACCACAGTGTTTCTCATGTGAAAGTAATTACTCTACGCAGTGGGAAGGCATTACCACCACGACAGAATGCTCTTCTCACCGAGGACAGTGTTGATCAAGTTGGGGGGGGGGGGG
>OVBE01008369.1:0-17273 GCA_900406425.1 Iberis pinnata | reverse complement strand
GTAGGCATATTGCTGAACCTCGTTAAATCTCTGTGTGATCATATTCTCGTTCTTACATCATATTCAGGACCGTCATCAGAAGCTAAATCCAGTCGTGATTGTCTTGAGGCAAACAAATTGACCTGATTCAATATGTGCTCCCATAATAAAGCTACAAAATAAAAGAGTTGTTAAAATAAATAAATGCATGAACACCTAAAACTTTAGAGTATGTTGGGTTAATTTTCTAGCCATCTCGCCATTATCTAGATCACACTAAGATTTCTACATACTCGACTTTTTCGTAGGCGTTCACAAGATGAGCCTTCTGAACATTTCAAGACAATGAGTTTGACTTTTAACTATTTTACAATAATATGTATGAGTTATAAAACTTTTAAATTGTATATATATAAACTGGGAAACATCTATTATTTGAAATCCTTTGACCTGCTTTATTTTTTGTCTAAATCAAGATCAAAAATAACAACACCACTTAGAAAAGTTTCCTTGCAATACATAGTCCCTATGAAGCACATGTACTTTTAACTATTACATCGCTTTTAGATGAAGGTTGTGCTATGTAGTCATGAATTCATTTTTTTCTTTCTAATAATTCACTAGCTCGATGCAATTGATAATTGCATTTGTTGTNCCCCCCCCCCCCCCCCAATGTTTTATGTTTTGGAAAGTAAAAACATAAAATGTTATTCATTCATCAAACTGAAACGGAATATCAATCTATAGTTATTGTTCTTCACGAGATAATATGGCTTTAGAGTCTACATAAAGAGTTAGATATTGATCAAACTGTTCAAACTCGTGTTTTCTATGATAGTAAAGATGTATTTCACATAGCTGTAAATCCAATTTTTCATAACCGTATGAAATGCATATAATCAAATTGTTATACGGTTTTATACCAAATCGCAGACATTATGAGAAAGACTCTAGGTCATAGTGATCATACACATTTTAATAATCTATTATCCACGTTGGAGTATTAGCTATAAAATTAAAACATAAAAACTAGATAAACTTGTATTCATATTTCTTAAGAGATTATCATCTGTTTTCTTTTTTTCATATCTTAATACAATTTTGTATATTATACCAAAGTTTAAACATCAATAAAAACAAGTGGCTTGGTACGTAATATTCTTCACAAACCAAGAGGGTATTGAGAGTTAAATACATAAAAAAGTGAAAAATCATTGAATATTTACAAATCACAACTCAAAAAGTGACGAGACAAAGTATGTAGCTTCATGTTATTCCCATTAAATTCATGTGGTTGTAAACCCAAAAACAAAAACACTATTGAGAAGTGTCATGTGCAAATAAATTGTATCTGCAAACAAAAAGGACAATGATTAAAACTTGTATTTAGTCTATAGTCCATCTAGAAATGGACACAACACCATATAAAGAGAGACACACTCACACTTGCACCATGCAATAGTCAGTTTTCATCATACTATTGTGAAAGTAAGTAAACATAGAAACAGTTCATAGTTAGAAAGAACCATTAAAGGTAGTGTACAATACCTACTTGCTCTCTTCGAGATCATAGAAATCTCAATATGTGAAATCATTTTCCTTTAAATTGAATCAATGAACACTGATGAGTGGTGGTTGATCAACAACATTCAAATGATATTGTGAAATCACGAGAAAACTTCTCAAAAAATGAGATAAATTAAAAGAGTAAACGATTGAAGCAAATATTTGCATAGATTTTATATATTATATCTTGTTTATAAATTAGAAAATTTGGGTGAGAGAGTCGGTTTTAGTTCTATAAGTTGTTGAGATGGTAGTTTACAGGCTTGGGCACAGAGCGGATCAATCGTACAAATTTATTATTTGTTATTTGCTTTGTTTTTGACAGATATCTAATTTAGCGATTTGCTTATATCCTCGAATTTTACAGATTTCTGCGGATATCCAGTTTTCTCCTTTCAGTTCAACAAATATCCAAAAAATATTAATAACTTCTATACAAATATACTTTGTTTATGTTAAAATCATCCAATAAGTAGTAGTAAATAATTAAAATCAACTAGCTTTTAGATAAAATATTAAACAAAATGTTAAAAGTTAGACGCACATATTGAAAAACGACGGTTTCATTTTTGTAAATAGTAAAAGATGTCGAAGAAAATATCTTCTTCCATTGTAATGTAAATCATATTATCATTTCCACGTTAGTATTTGTTAGTTCGTATGAACTCTTACACCTATCATTTCTATTTTTTCGTTTAACTTTTTTATTTATTAAGCATGTGAAAACATATAAATCTATATAATGTAATATGTATATTTGCAGTATATATGTAATATACAGAGCGAAATGGATTTCCGGTCTTTTAAAATTTTGTATTTGCTATTTGCTTTGTTTTATACAGATAATTATCTTTTGTATTTTATTTACCATGAATAGCTACGGATATCCAAACTTTTCGGTTCGGTTCGAGGCAAATATCCAATCGGATCGGATATGACGGATAATTTGCCCAACCCTAGTAGTTTATAACTTTTTTTTTGTAAAAGGATATTTTTATAGTACGAGAATGGTGATTGGATGTAGATACAAAATGTAAACGGTGAGTGGTTAATATCAAAATATGAATGTTACATGTGATAGTGAATAGTTTTTTGGGATAAAGAGTTTTCTATCTAAAAACTGTACCTTTTCCAGATTTTGGCCCAATTCATATATAAATTCTAGAATACAATAAACAAACCCTAACCTAAACATCCCATCTAAAATGAAAATTATAGCTCAAGTAGAGCTAACTTCTTGCCACCCAAATAAATAGTTACATGTCGATGATAAATATCAATATGTGAATTATGACATACTCAATGAAACATCAACTACTTATTTTCTAAATTAATAAACATGAACTACGGTATTTACAATTACAAAACTAAAAATACATAAACTACTACTCATAAGGATATTTACAAACCCTTAAAAGCAAATTTACAATGTTATAAAACCCAATATCTAGTAAAAACTACTAAACCTACACACAATAAGAAAATTGAAGTTACCAATAAAATTGATTTTAGTCATGGAATTTTAAAGACCGCATGTCCGCAATAATAAAAAAAAATTGGTCTTTCTTTAAACTAAAACTTTTTAAAATAAGTTAGTTCTTAAACTAAAATTTTTAAAATAAAAATAAATTGCAAACTCATGTTTATTTTGCTTGGCCTCGTAATCAAGCCTATGCAAATGAGTATCCTCAAAACTCACTAATAAAATATAAAATCATCAATTTGAAAAAGAAAAAGAAAAAGAGAAAACGTCAAATTGTGCGAGTATGGTTTAAGTAAACACTAATGGCATTGATAAGTTTAATCTATATTAATCTTCAAATAAACCTAATTTTGGCAGTAGATGATTAATAATCAAAAGCAAAACTTGTATCACGTGATCGACTTAATTCAATGATTTCATGCTTTTTCCAACCTCCAACTTTTTTCCAAAATTTCATAACATAAACTTTACAGAAATGTTCAGTGCATGTAAGATATAGTACAATAATAGTTTCCATTAAAAAAAGATTATTAAAAGTAGTATTTTTCATTATAAATTTGAAGAAATACGAAACCAATGATTTGTATAATTAAATTCTTAATACTATGGAGATACATCAACTTTTAATTAAAAAAAGACTAATTATCTTATCTACAATGCGACGACAAACTAAAAAAACATATAAAAATCAACAATCAAAATTCTAAAAAATTTGAAGGATCAAAACTAAAAACCATATAATGGCTAAAACTACTTTCTATAACGATGCTAATATTATTTCGGAAAACACACACAACGACTGTCAATTCGACAAGATATTTAAAATAGAGACAAAAAGCGAAATAATTCGACTGATATATTTCGGGTTTAATGCTTTCTAATAGGCGTGTTTTTGTTTATTTCAATCGATATCCAAATATTTTTGTGTGCTTTTGCAAGAATGTAAGAAATGTGAGCTAAAATCGAAATTGTTGCCATAATCTTTTGATAAAATTTGATTATATTATGAGACCCCGAAAACACAAAATAATTAAGAATAGTAATTAGTATTACTATAAATTATCTTTAATCTGCGTATTAGCCGTTATTATCCGGGAGGCTCGCTCCTCCAACGGAACAATACGAAATACCAAAGTTACCCCTGAGAGTGTGGTGAGATGCACGCGCCACCTGGGTCGTTTATTTACTGTTCTCGTCGTGGCCCCTACTTCACAACGCTCCAAACAAACAAATCTATTGTCACGCCAAAAAAAAAAAAAAACTCTCTCTCTTTCTCTCTCGCTCTCTTTTATAGATCTGGCCGTTGATTTTCCGGCGACGTCGATAGTTTGTTATCCTTTTTTGCATGAAACGCCGGTGATGGCTTCAGCTTGCGTTAACAATGTTACTGTTTCTCAAGATTTTCCTTCTTACGGTTGTTTTAATCCACGAGCTTCTTTTAGCCGCGAAGAAGCTCGGAGTTCTGGATCTGACGTTGTCGCATTGGAGATTGAGAAGCAGATTCCGTCTAATGTTGCGGTGGAGGAGTCAGTCGTTGCTGGTGAATTTGAGTTTAGATTGGAAGATCCGGTTGGTATGCTTCCAGCTGACGAGCTTTTCTCCGATGGTAAACTAGTGACGAAACAGACTGTTGATAACGGTGGGAAATGTAGGAGGATGGAAGTTGAGATGGAGATCTCTGGTGGTGATAGTTGCTTGTTTTCTCCTAAGGCTCCACGGTGTTCGAGTAGGTGGAAGGAATTGTTAGGATTCAAACGATTCTCTCAAAACAGCAAGACGACGTCGACTACTACGACCACGACGTCGTTTCATTCGAATCCGAGATCGTCTACTTCGTCGTTGAAGCAATTTTTACATCGGAGCTCCAGATCTTCGTCGTCGTCCTCCTCTGATGCTTCGTTACTTAATCTTCCTCTCTTGAAGGACTCCGACTGTGACTCTCTATCCATATCTTCTTCTCGTATGTCACTCTCCTCTTCCTCATCAAGCCACGACCACGAAGATCTCCCAAGACTCTCTCTCGATGCAGAGAGACTCAACCACAACCACAACCTCACCGCAAATCCATTCGCTCCTGCTCGAAGCTTAAATCCAAATCCACCGCGAATGAGGCTTGTAAAGCCACGTGAAAGCAACCAAACAGTAACAGGAAACGGAGGAAGAATTGGAAGAAGCTTAATGCGACATTCAGGAGCTGAAACAGTTATAAACAGAGGAGTTTCTGTAGACAGTCCAAGACTAAACTCATCAGGGAAAATCGTTTTCCAAAGCCTTGAACGAAGCTCAAGTAGTCCAAGTAGCATCAATGGTGGAACAAATGGATACAGAAACAGAGCAATGGAGAGATCATATAGTGCAAATTTGAGAGTAACACCAGTTTTAAACGTCCCTATCTGCTCAATCAGAAATGGATCAGTGATATTCGGCCAGTTTTTCTCATCTTCAAGTTCATCATCATCTTCAACTTCGTCACAACACAACAGATCAATGAATGGATCTAATAATAGAGCATCGTCTTATATCAATAGAGGACGTAACTCCACGGATCGAAACTAATTATCTATGAGGTAATTACAACAACAACAACAATAACACAATCTTCTAGATATTAGATTAGTAGCTACTAGTAATAATCTCTCTTCTTTTGGAGATTTTGGAATCTAAGGTGGTGTAAATAGATGAGAAGGATCAGTCATTTGTTAGTGTAATTCTTAGGGGGTGTTTCTGGGACTTATCCACAAATTACAATATGGAATCGAAGAGGAGGAAATGCAAAGTGGTTAAAAGTTCACTTCTACGTCATTTTTTATCAGAATTCGATTTCGTGTAGTTGCTTTTTTAGGATCATATGGGAGGAAGTGACATTAATCAAGTGGTTAAATTTCGTCTACACTATTTTCTACAAGAATTCGAAATCACGTATATGCGTTTTTAGTAAGATCGGTCAAATGGTTAAAAGTCTACTTCTACGCTATTTTCTACAAGAATTCGAGTTTACGTAATTGGTCAAGTGGTTAAAAGTCTAGTTGTTTTTGGAGTATTTGAGAGATAGATTATGTATTTGGTTTGATCTAAATGCCACAAAACAAAAGAAAAGCTAAGACATATACTATTTGAAAATTAGGGAGTGAGTTTGACGCGCTAAAGAGAAGCGCGTGGGTCATAGGAAACAGATTCTTCTTCTTTTTGTTTGTGCGTGTCTTTACGCTCTTCTCACGTTGAAACTTATCTAAGCTGTCTCTTTCATGTGATATTATTATTTTATTTTTAGTTTTATTTTTAAATTCTAGTTGTAATATTTTTTTGGTTTTTTCTTTAGTTTTAGTTTGTCGGTTTATGAGTTTTGGAAATGATGCAGCTTTTAGAGACTTTATATTATCGCAACTTTCTCTCTCTTCNTTTTTTTTTAATTTTTTTTTTTTTTTTTGTGTGGTGGTTTATTTATTGTTTGTTTGTTGGTTAGTTAATCAAAGAAGGTTCGTTTTTAACCATTAATGCGCTGTGGTTGGATCTTTTGGTCACTGGTATGGTGTTTGAATCACATGTTTAAGTGTCAGAATTACCTTTAACTTATTATGATATATGTAATGGTAAGTAAAAGGTACAAAAAAGTGTGTGGAAGCCTACATTGTGTAGACTATCAAGTCTATTAAAATGATAAGATTGGACCAGCTAAAGATTGTATAAGTACAACACCACCATGAGTCTCTTTTGGTCCCATTTCTTCAACTATGTTCTTAGCGCATCAACCAGTTTGAGCATTGGATATACTCTCCATGATTATTGATTGGTCATTGTGCCATGACGATAAGAAAATATGGTGAATAGTTACTTGTAAATATAAAATTGCGAATAACGAATGATGAAATATTAAAACATGATGTAAATGTTAATGTTAAATAGCTATATGTAAATGGCGTATTATTCACTAAAAACGAAATATATTTTAGAGAGGTGGTTTTTGTCAAATGGTTAAAGGTCCATTAATTCAATTTTGCATAGTTGTGTTTCTTTGTACTA
The DNA here is from genome assembly GCA_900406425.1 of Iberis pinnata. Taxonomy (NCBI): domain Eukaryota; kingdom Viridiplantae; phylum Streptophyta; class Magnoliopsida; order Brassicales; family Brassicaceae; genus Iberis; species Iberis pinnata. The sequence goes on along the minus strand of OVBE01008369.1, from coordinate 10,225 downwards.
TAAGATTTGTGATCAAAATATGATTTGAAAGACCATTATATACCTATTTTTAAATAACAAACTTAAATTATCCTAATTCTAATTACAAAAAATACTAAAAATCTTTAACTTTTAACCAGTTTCTAGCTTGATAAAAGTGAATACTGACTTGAAAGTTAATGCTATAAAGATACTTACTAAAGTATGCTTAAGTTACAACTCACTACTAGTATTTGTAAAGCACTACACAAAAGATAAAACAAAAAAGTAAGCTAGTTTTGTGGATTAAAGACAAACCTTTAGCATAGTTCCCCAAAATGAGTTTAGAATTGTGTGTTTGTATAGGTTTTACCACAAACAGACCAATCAGATTCCTTGGTCAGAGGCTCAGTCCTCTATACTCTTTTAATTTGGTTTTTTTTTTCTTTCTTTCTTTTTGAAATCATCACAAGTCACACCCATCATCAAAACATTCACTCCAATCATATAATAATAAAAAGCATAGTAGTTGTTATAGAATCAAGATGTTAGTTAAAAACTTTGTGGCCCATAGTCTATCCTATATAGAGATAAGTCTCACTATAGAGACGCCACTAATTCTAAAAGCCTATAAGATCCAATTATATAGGGTTTAATCACGTGACCATGACACAAAGACACGTGACGCTATATTTTAGTAACATACAAGTAATGCATACGGCTTCTCTCTTATTGATTTTTGTCGTACAAAATACGTGACAAAGATTTTATTTTGTCGGCCTCGTGACAAGATTCTTTTAAATATATTAAGATATTAATTTTTTGCTAAGCCTTTACCTAACAAAAAACCAAAACTATTAAAGAAACCATTAATTAGCTGAGCGTATTCACTTTAAAGTTATGATTACCATGATTGATTTATGGACTTAGGTTCATCGTATTTAGGATTTGGAATTATAAAAATAAGAGTAACAATAACTGTTTTTGATTTATTATAAAACAATTACATAAAAGTCCAGTATTCCTTTTTTATTGATGTTTTACCAATTTTACATGTAATACAATAGTTATTAGATGTAAGTTTTTTAAATTTATAAACATTGTTTTTATTTATTTAAATGCATTTTAGAGTATAACTTGCTTTTCTAGTTTTCTTGCATTTTTTGTATCAGTACGAGATGTGTTATTTTCAAACTAAATTTGGTAACTTAAAAGACATTTTACACTTTAAAATTTATATTACCCATATATATTAATTATTTTTGCATATATTACATGTTCATTTTTTAAAAAAACTCATTTTTATAAAGTAGAAATACATTTATTAAAAACAAAACATCAATCTTTTGTATACAAAACATAAACATCAATTTTTTGTATATAAAAAGAGTAAGAGAGCTCCATTGTGATAGACTTCGTCTTTTCCTAGCCTTTCTTTGAAGTTTTTAATGTCGTTTTAGCTCCTTAATCCGAGTTTATATACCTTTGTATTCATATTTTGTGGAATATGCCTAATCTTCTTTGAAGGTTTATGGTGCTTGGTGGAGCTCCCGATTCGTTTGTTCTTGGGTCCTCTTCGCTTGGGTCTTGATTGCTTCTTCTTAGGATTTTGAGTTGTCATTTATTTTTCATGTCCTAAGCTTTCCAGTGTTTGTTTTCTAATAACATGTTGTGTATTTTTTGTGTCTCTCGTATATTTCATAATCTTATGTTCTAAAATTTTGACCTAAAATAGTTAAATTTTGTGGGAAAAAAAAAGTTAAATTTTGCGAGATTTGAATTTTTTTTTTATGGGTTTTGTAATTCCTCTATGGTTATTATCAATATAATAGACGGAAAAATGTCTAATAAGAGAATTAATGATAAGTTAGTATGAATTAATCACAACATTATTTTTTCTTATAACAAGTGGATGTCCTCATTACTACTTTATTACATGACCAAGAATAATTTGGTCACTTGTCGATAACAATTTTGTTTAAATAGAATACTAGTTGATGTCCCCTGATATATGCGATATTAATTTTATTTTATAAGTCTAATTTTATGTATAATATATAAAGTTATATAATATTTATATTTAATTTTAAATATAATATTTATTAGGTAAAATTATCAAGATACTAAATATTGAAATAAATTTATATCATACATGATTATATATTTAAGTAAAATATAGTATTTCATATATTATTTCAAAAAACAATTAAATATAAAAATAAGTAGTGCTCATAAAATATCTATTTAATTATTTTATGTTATCAATATATTCTAGTGTGTATATATATTATTTATGTTTCATACTATATATATATATATATGTATTAATTTTTAAAAATAATTTTAAGTTAATTGGTCATAACAAATATATATATATATATATATATATATATATATATTTCGGGTTTTAAGTTTGAGTAATTTTGGGTTTAGTTGGGTTTTAGATCCGAATTACCAAAATTATTCATGTTACCCAAAAAATCCAGACTATAAACCTAAAATACAAGATAGAAAATCCAAATTATCCGAATAACCCAAAAAAAAATCTTGGTTTCATATCGGATATTGGTAAAAAATAAAACCCGACCCAAGTCAAAATCTACTTAGGGGGTGTATTCAAACAAACATTTTATAGGATTTGAAGTGATTTGAGTTTTAATAAATTTTTACTTGACTTTAGTACTACAAGAAATGATGCACATTTCCGACCACCATTTCTGACGGCATAGGTGATCGAAAAAAATTTTGAGGATATTCCAACCAATTTTTGACTAATCGGACAATTGGTCAGAATTTTTTGACAAATAGTATTAGTCGGTATATAGTCAGAAATTTTCCAACTAATCCAAGAATGAGTCGAAAATTTGTTGAATTTTTTTTATTTTTAAATTTTTTTTTATTTGTCGTCACTAAAAAAAATTTAGATTCCGACCAATTCTTCGATTAGGCAAAAATTAGACATAATTTTTTCAAAAAAATTTTAAAATTTTTTAAAAACTTTCCCTACTTGTCGTTGTTAAAACTCTTTCTTTTACGTGGAATTTTTTTTAGAAAATTCCAAGAATTGGTCAAAGTTTAGTCGGATTTTTTTTGTAATTTTCCCTATTTGTCGTTGTTATAATTTTTTTAAAAATCAAAACAAACCTAAAAAAATTATTTAAGAAATATTCCGACCAAATTCCAGCTAATCCAAGAATTGGTCGGAATTTAGTGACTTTTTGTAATACTTTATATCTTTTTCTTTAATTTTTCTTATTTGTCGTTGTTAAAAAACTTTTACAAAATAAAAAAAATTAAAAGAAAATTTAAGAAACATTTTGACAAAATTCCGACTAATCCAAGAATTGGTGGGAATTTTTTTAATTTATAATTTTTGAAAAAAAAGTATGTGTTTTTATTAAAAATAATAAAAATAAAATAAAATAAAATCCGCCCAAATTCCGACTAATCTTTGGATTAGTCGGAAGTTTGTCACAAATTTACTAAATTGTACGACTAATTTCCGAAAAAACTGGAAAATTGGTCGCAAATTAGTCGGAAAATGTAATACAAGTGCCAACTAATTTTCGACCAATTTTTTGGTTTGGTCGGAATTTGGTCGGACAATTTCTTCTATATAAATCGAGCTACATTTCTTCATTACACCATAAAACAATCCAAAATTTCTCAAAATCCTTTCAAATCATTCTTTAGGTTTCAAATTATAATATACTTTCCTCGTTCCTAAAAAGATGGTGTTTTGGATTTTTCACATATTAATAAAACTAACTTTTACTTTTTCTAATACTTACTTATTAGTTTAATAACATTAAATATTATCTTTGTATTCACTATTGGTTAAAAATAAAAGTAAAGTCAATAGTTGTGAAGTACAGTTCCGATGCCATAAATATATATTGGCTTTAGTCTAAAACATCATCTATTGTGGAACAAATAAAAAAGCTAAAACATCATCATTTTAGGAATGGAGGGAGTATAGATTTATGAAATTAGATTATAGGTTATAGAATTACACTTTGGAAATTTAGAATTATATTATGTAACTAGATCATAGAATTATACATATGATTTGAGATTTTAATTTTAAAATATTGTTATTTTATAAAGATTAATATGATTTTTAATATTTTAAAAATTAGTCATAAATTGGTTAGAAATTTTTTCTGACCAATTTTCGACTACCTTTATCTGACCAATTTCTGGCTATATTTTTCGACCAATTTCCAGCTATATTTTCCGACCAAATTTCCGACCAAAAAATTTCGACTAAACCACTTTGTTCGGAAAATGGTGGTCGGATTATGAAATTGTTCTTGTAAGTGAATTAAGAAAATTCATGTCATTTGTTTTAAAGTTCTCTGTAATCCCACCTAAAACCATGTGATTTGAGATTTTGTATTTTTAACTAAAAAATTCACTAGTTTTTAAAATCACTAATTCAATGACAGTGAATTTCGTATACCATCAGTGGCGGTCCCAGAAATAATTTTTATCTGGTTCAAAAATAATTTTGAAGTACAATATTATATATATATATATATATATATATTGTAAAAAATATATAGTATATGTACCACATAATAAAAAATAGTTTATAAAAGAGGAATGATGTGAAATACCACAAAAAGTTCATATCCCAAAAATAACACTCTTAATTCTTCCAAAAAATACTAAAATATTTTTGTTACAAAAATACCACAAATTAAAAATTGAATTTTAATGTTTAGAATTTAAATTTTTGGATTTGGACTCAATAAATAGAATTTAGGGTTTGAAACATACCTAATTTTTTGTAGTGTTTTGAGAATCTTTTTATAAAATAGTTATGAAATAAAGTAAATATTCCTTCTAAATTTTGTCATATGAATAATATGTATAATATTTTGAGTTGTATACACAACTAATACTTATTCTACTTTTATCTCGTATATTTAATATTAATTTACTAATCTATAGCGTTATATGATTATGTTCATGTTGCCATTTATATCCAAAAAAAAAAAATTATAACATATTTTAATATGTTATATCTTTTTAATGTGTAAATTATGCTTATTTTTGTCATATATTTATCCGAAAATAATATTTTATAAGGTAAGGAATAATGAGAAAAAATGATTGGACCTATCTATTATGCAATATAACACATTGAACCTTTTTTATATATCTTTAAGCATAAAACTATGAACATGACATGGCAAATGGCAAAACTCATTGTTAACTAGTAGCATAAGATAAAATTTAAACATGTATAATAAGAGCAAGTTTTACAAATATTTGGTGAATTTGGTGGTTCAACTGATCCACCTCCAATCAGTTCATGTATACCATTATATCATTTTGACATAAATCTTTCCAAATTTTACATTTAATATATTCCACTTATTTTCTATATAGTTGGACACGAAAAACTCAAAACCTATATTACACAAATGCCAACCCCTATCGAAAAAATGAATGAGACAAATAAAATACTTTTGTTAAACCTTTACGATGAATATGAGTAGATTATATGAAAGAAAAAAAAGTAGTATTCAATACCAAAACATAACTCCAAATGTTTACTATAAAAAACATAGAAACAACAAAAAAGACAAAAAAAAAAAAGAAACACACAAATAATCTTCATTGGCTTACAAAGTTCTGCAAAGCTAAAGTCATTTTCTTTGTACAGAGACCAAACTTCTTCTCAATTGCTTTTCTCTCTTGAAGACACAAAAAACACAGTCTAGTCTCTTGTCCATTTTAAAGAAGAATCTTCTCTCTGCTTAAACACAACAAAACAAACAAAAGAACCTGTTTCAGTTTCTTACTTCTAAGACTGGTTCAGCTTTTCTTCTGGCTACTACTGAGCATAGACCGTTTCAGAAACTCCATTAATATTCTCTTTTGCTGTTCATCAATATGTGGGAAACTCGAACGTAATAGCTCGATAGGCATTTCGCGGACAATTGCTTGTGCGGCTGCATCAGATATCTCAGTAGCATAATGTGGTGACAATTGTGAATTCAAACTCTGCATTATGCTATCATACTTGCTAACACAATACTTCATTAGAAGATTAAAGAACTCGTTAAACGAAGCACGCCATAGACCCATCCCTGCGTTGTTGAAGTTATTAACACTAAGAAGCGCAGAAGCTCGGTCTAGTGTAGACTTTAATACTGTTGAAGCTCCATCTCCAACAGGACTACCTAAAGGACGAAGCGGTGGTTGCTCTGAAGAACACGAAACCGCTGCTAAACATGCGCTTATCGGTCCTAAATCCATGTTGTGAATACACAAGTTTATAACTTTCGCAAGCTTGTTTGTTGTATTGGTGGTATCGGGATCGGATGAGAGAACACCGAATAATGACCTTAAGTGACGGAAAATAGCCATACAAACTATACGCATTAGGTCGCTGTAAGGAGGAATAAGTTGAAGATACCTTATAAGAAGTTTTCGACCTTTCGGAAGAGAGATTATCCTTAAGAAAAGATAATCATCATGAGACCTGCTTTGCCCGCCGTTCTTGGCAAGAGGATCAACAAGCTGTAGTGAAACCGCTATGCTTTCTAGTAAAGCTTGTCGTCTTTGTTTCAATTGGTTTCCTCCATCGGGTAGTCGATTAAACTCTAGGAACCTATCTATATCATCAACATCAAGGAGGATATTAAGACCATCTTCGATATACACTCTAGCTGCAAGTACAGGGTCTTGATCAAGAGGCTGATCTGTAACTTTATCGGACTTAGTTGAGTTTGGAGGATCCATTTCGAGAAGAGGACGAGGTCTGCGGATTGAAGAGAAAGGAACTCTACCAAGAGCTTCAACTTGAAGATAAGCATGTGGCTCATTCTGTGTCCGTGTCCGTGGATTAAGGTCTCTCAAATGATTTGGACAGAAATGACGTTTCATTTTTGCACCTGCAGATTTCTTAGCAAGACAAGCTTGATGGTAGTAATCCTCAACGTAGGGATCATTACTATGAGCAGCAGCAAGTTGCATTCTCAGTATATTCTCTATTTCGTCTGAAGACATATACTTAGACCGGAATGGAGGCCATCCATTAGATCTCCTCTGACTCCCACCATCAAAGCTTTGTTGGTGTAACCGCATGTTCTGTCTGTTGCCTTGACCCGATCCTGGTCTTGATTCCCTCGGATCAACAAACCCAAGCATTCCATCATAATTTCCAGAAGATGATGATCGAGAAAGGTGGGAATTAAATAACTGAGGTTGCATCCCTGGCATATGTCCAAGAGGAGGCTGCATCGGATGTTGTAACCTATTCTGAGATCCTGGGGGCATTAAACCGTTTTGATGAGATGGCGGTTGTAGCATTGCGTTATTCATGATCCCAGAATTAACATGCATATTTTGACGATTTATCCATTGAGCTGGAGGGCGATTATTCATAGGAAGAGCAGGACGAAACTGAGGCATGTTTCCAGTGAGCTGAGGAGATCCATGCTGCATGCCAGCAAACTGAGAAAAGTTTGGCGATCCCATTTGAGGCTCACCAGAATGATATGCAATGTTTTGGTGTCCTAAACGCTGATCTGGTGATATGCTGCCTGGATGAGGGTATGAAACGAAAGGTGACTTCGGGACAAGAATCGGATCACTTGGAAACTGTTGTTGATTGTGGTTTTGAGGCAGCTGACGTTGTGGTTCGGGATTCATTGTTGTTCTATTAGGGTCCAGAGCCGAAAAAGGCTGTGTCGACCATGCCTTGTCATCTTTAGCGGTATCAGAGCCCAGTATCTGCTGGCCATACCAATCTGGCAACTCTTCACCACGAGTCCACTCAGGTGCAAAAAAGTCTGAGGACAAAAGAAAACACTGAAATGTTAAACCACAAACTAAAGCCTTGCTTGTAAAATAATGGACACATATTTGATACTATAGTAATCACTCTCCTAGATTCAGTACCTACAGTTACTGACAATACATGAAACACCAGACAATATGAATGCATAAAAAGAGATCGATAGAGTACTATTTCACATATGAAACTCACTCTGGCTTGATCGCTTATCAGTGGTTGGTCCAGTGTTTCTATACACATCAGGATCCCTATTCAACTGCAACAGCATAGACAAAAATCCTCAGATCAACGAAGCAATCGTAACATATTAACATTAAACCGAAATAGAAATATGATCAATTATTAAAGCTAACTAACCTTTGAAAAAGTAGTAGCAATATCATCAACATCAGACAGAGGTCTAGAATCTTCAGCCTGAAATATATCGAGGAGAAATTGTAAGTCACCGCAAGTACATGATACAAAAGCAAAGAAAAGCTTCATCTTTTCGAAAAATATGAACCTCTTCCTTATCAAATTGAAAGTCTTCTCCTATTCCAGAGAAAGACAATATCTCATCTTCTTCTTCCAATCCACCAAGCTCAACCTCTTCCACAACATCATTTCCGAAAAATGCATATTGAGATGCATCAAACACTGAATTACCTGCATCAAACAAGTCTTCAATTAGATAGACTCAGATGCAGGTTTAATAAAATATACAAAATACAGAACGGTTTAAATCTCTAAATGTTCATTCTTCCATAAATTGTTCTATCACAGAGAATCTCACGCTTGAAATAGCAACTACAGATTCCCTAATCTTCTTCTGAGGAGGAGGAGAAGCAAAATTCAAGTTTCCACAGTTGAGAAACAAAGTCAAACTAGATCCAGATTCAAACTACAAGAACATATCTAGAAAACAACAAATCGAAGAACCAATACAAATCCGAGGAGAAAAACAAACCTGTAGGAGGATTATCTCCAACTTTCTGAAGATTATCGGTTCCGGAACCTTGAATCGTACTGCTCCCTATTTCGAAGGGATCCATAATCGATCCCAATCAGTCTAAACCCTAAGTAACTGATTTTTCTACAAACGAAAATCAAAACTGACAAATCTTGATCCCTTAAACGATGTGCTACCCTAAATACCAAAATTTAATAATCCGAAATCGCTAAACAGATTAGAAATTGGAATCGATTCACGATTGAATCTAATCGGAGTAACGAGCTTTTGTGACGGAAGTAGAGAAATCCGATACGGAGAAGACGAAAGAGCAGAAGCCGAACCCTAGATGACAAGATATAGCGATGCCTATTTTTTATTTTTTTAATGATTGATAATGCAAAGATTAATTATTTTCAAACTATATATATATATATCTTATTATATAAACTAGAACGCGTTTAACGTGATGCGACACGTAAGCGAATTATAATTAACTAAATCGTGACATGTGTTGTTAATTAAAATTATGACATGTGTCAACATAGTATTTTAAAGTAATAGAAACTTTCTTATTGTTAGTTTATTATTCTTTATGTGTCAACATAGTATTTTAAAGTAATGGAAACTTTTTTATTATTAGTTTATTATTCTTTTTTAATAATATAATAACAAAAAAAATTATTTATTTTTTTCAAATGGTAACTACATAATAAAAAAATATTAATTATATATATAAATTATAAGATTAAAATAACAAAAATATATAACATATAAAAGATTAATAATATAAATTTGAAGAGCAAAAAATATATGTACACTTTTATGTTTGTTTGAATCTAAAAACTGTGCTGGTGTTAGTTTTAACGATTTTGTCAAAAAAAACTACTAGAATCAAAATAACTAATAATAACTAAATTTTAATTTTAACGTCGATTAAAATATATAATAACATTGTTTATCATATTTAAATCTAAATAGTTTATTTATACTCGCGTATCACGCGGGACCTAATCTAGTATATATATAAAAGACAATTGTTTCCAAAGAAAATAGTCTAATTATATATTTATATTTATTTATTTTCTTAATATATAAATTGTAAATCGGTTCTTTAATGAAGATGTTGCTTTTTAATTAAAAAATATATGTGACAAAAATATTAAAGATATATATATAATTGTAAATCGAAAAGTAAATTAACATTAAAATAAAATCATGTTAAAAAATTCTCTAAAATGATATTATAAATTGTCACAACATTTTAGAAACAACAAAAGTTTGGTTATGAATACGATTCTTTATTTTCATATTATCTTATATTTTTATATATCTTTTGAAATACTAGTAATTTAAAAAATTGTTATTAACATGATTTATGTTATAATTTAATTGATATTAATTCATAGAAACGACGTCTATTTTTCATTCTTTTCCATCAAAACTAAATTCAATATAATTGTGGTTTTTAGTATTATAAAATTTGGTTATGCATATTTTCTAGAACCAAATGCGACAATATATAT
>OVBE01008368.1:0-17273 GCA_900406425.1 Iberis pinnata | reverse complement strand
ATAGACGTAAAATATGTTAGGCAAAGCAGTATGTATATAGGAACTGAAAGGTTGTAAGTGGACGGTTGCGATTGAGAGTCATTAACTAGGGTTTAATGGGTAGTCGAACAGAGTATCCATAAAGGATTTGACGCTTATGATGTATCCATAAAGGATTCATAATGACGTAAAGATCTCTATTTGGTTTTTTTCTTTCACTTTTGCATGCAAATTAGTTTTGGATTTCCTTTTTTATTTCACATTTGGCTATTAAAATAGTATGAGGTCTTTGATTATCAACATATCAGGTTGTTTATGTGTATTAGGTTGATTGTTAGCTTGTTGTACCATTTTATGGGTTACATTAGTTTGAAAGTTTTAGCACACTAAGTGCTCGACAAAATGACTGAGAGAGATTCATGAATTGTGTACCGGATTTTTTGGATATGCTTCTTATTGTTTCAATTTTATGGCAGTGAATTGATAATATGATTTTAAGCCTATTGGGTATCAATCACCCATCATTGTAGTATAGATGAGTTTGTCAATCCATAATGAGAATGTACTAAACAATCTGGATGTAATGGATGCCTTAAAGTCAAGCAAAGTGTTAAAAGTGGTTTGTTTCTAAAACGTAATAAGTGCAAATGAACATGAAAAGCATAAAGACAGAAAGAAGCATAGAACACTTAAATGCAAAATAGACTAAAAGCAAAAAAGGGTAAAAGGTGCAAGCAATGTAAAGCAGCTCTTGCGGACAAAGGGTAATTGATTAAGGAATCCATCATGGGTTACCTAAGTACCTAACATACCTCATACAATGAGCTAATCTCTAGACAGTAGTTATACATACAATCAATTCTAATTCCTTGGCAACCAATCTCAAGTAAAGCAATCACAGACTCAACTGCTGTCATAGACGGTGACTACCTAGCAGGCATTACCAACTACTACTCTAGTCAATAATTTTCCCAACATCTATCAATAGAGAAGGGGAAATAAATCTTTGAAACCACCTTGGTCCGGTCACCTTCAATGACTCACCTTCCGGTGTTGAAGGGCCTAATGGCGGGTCTTCGAATCCCTTCCGGGTAGTAGTACAATCAGCATTACGAACAAGTGAAACAGAAATGATCTAAGATCAAACAGCTTAGGCACTAAGGTAAACCCAGAACATCAACCCTAGTCCCCATCCTCAGGAACTTAGCAAACTACTCACTACTCATGGGAATAGAAGTAGATGAAACAGAAAACATAACCTTAAAGCTAAACATGCAGATCTGGGAAAAACAGATGAAGAACAGCAAGAACATAAACCCATAAATGAAGAACAACAATAAAACAGTAAATTAAAACAGGATATTAAAGCTTAAAACGTAAATCACATGCACCAGATATGCAACAAGGTAAAGCTAAGCAAGAAAGCTAAAGAAAAACAGGAGATTAACTAAGAACACGAAAGAAATCTGGTTTTTACACCAAGAACATGAAGAACAACTTAAGAAAATAAAAACTAAGACAAAAACCTAAAAAGGAAAGAAAACTAAAAATTTGTTGCAAATGGAGGCGATTTAGGGCTTTTATAGTGTTCAGAGGAAAGCCCTATATCGCACTAAAGACAAAAAGCTAATCATTGTCTTGGATCTTGGGTCTAGGTTAGGTGCTATACGGAATTGAGTTGGTTGGGTCGGAGCTTGAGTTGGTGCATGATCGATCTAAAGTCTTGAGAGTTTGGACGTAAGCGTTGGGATCAATCTAGGTGAGGTGCATCTGAGAGTGGGATCGATCCAGGAGCTTGCTGAGAAGGATCCAAGTTCGCTTGAGTGAGATAGATCCAAGAGCTTGCTGAGATCGATCCAGGAGCTGTTGAGATCGATCCAGGAGCTTGCTGAGATCGATCCAGGAGCTACTGAGATTGATCTAGGAGCTACTGAGATCGATCCAGCCTTGGTCGTCATAGATCTATTATTGCTTCCTTCTTTCCCTTGCTTCCGTTCATTGCACTTCCTTATGTTTCAGAGGTTTCACGAGTTTCCTCAAGAGAAAGATCAATCCAGATGTTGCTGAGATAGATCCAAGATCGTTCTAGGTGGGTGTGGATCGATCTATGATCGATCCATGTGTTGAAGAAGAGTTTGATCTTCAGTGATGGTGAGATCCATCTCAGGTACAAGTTGAGATAGATCCAGTTTTGGTCCTGAGATAGATCCAGGCAAGATGGAGATAGATCCAGTTTTGGTCCTGAGATAGATCCAGGCAAGGTGGAGATAGATCCATGCAAAGTGGAGATAGATCCAGTTTTATGCCATTCCATGTTAAGTGTTGGTCCTTCTTGAGATCAGTCCAAGATGAATGTTGACAAGTTGAGATCAATCTAGTTTGAGTGCTGGTCCATTCCATGCTTTGTGTTGGTCCATTCCATGCTTTGTGCTCATTCTATGAATTTTCACAATTTGTCCTCAAAACTCTTGAAATTCCTGAAAAACCTCCAAAATGCGTGCAAATGCAAATATTAATGCAAAATTTCCTAAAAATCACAATTTTACTGAAATCAACTATAAATGTGATATATGAAAACCTAAAGACCTTAAAATTGATGCTAAATGACATGTAAAAACCATGAAAATTGAGAGTTATCAACTCCCCCAAACTAAATCCTTGCTTGCCCTCAAGCAAGTAATTCAGAAGCCTGAAAGAGAAATTTAAAAATAAGAACTCAGAACCAAAACATGCTGCTACACAGGTAATGTATAAATGTTCTGGTTACTAGTTCTAGAATGCAATCCTAAATTCGTCCTACTTAAAAACTTTAGTCATACTCATCACAGTTTATCACATACCAATTCCAACTTTCACAATGCATTCAAATTCATTTGCTCCTTTAACACTCATTAATCAGGAACCATGGATCAAATCATGTGCTTTCAATGAACTCATTTGGCCAAGGACATGTTAAAGAGTAAAAATGACTCCTTCATGCAATGGTTAATTTTCAGAAAAAGGGGTTCTCTGAAAAGGGGAATGAGCATTAGCAGAAGGCCAAAGGTAGGAACACTTAGATGCATACAGAAATGGAACCTCATCTACCGAAATGCTAATGAAACCTAAGTTTCCTGATTCTACCCAGTAGGAAGTCCAAAGTCTACCCTTTTGAAGTTCAAAGTGATCATACCCATTCACATCTTTCCCTTTTTCATCTTTTCTTTAGTAACACTTAGGAGAAAATTTCTTTTTAAACAACTACTAGTGGTTTCAAGAACTTACTTCTTTAAACACTTATGGCTTTTATACCTTTCTTTCTTTACACCATTTTTTGGGTTTTACCCTTTTCAAAACATTGTCAAACCCTTTTTTTTTCTTATTCAGTACTAGCTATTCTTCTTTTTCATACTTTTGTTCCCCCAAACTTTCTACTAGCATATTCTTATTCATTTTTCATACCATTATTCCTTTTCATCAACTATCATTACCTTTTCATTCATTTCCCCCAAACTAACATCTAAATTGAATCCCACCTAGTCCTATCTAGTCTAAAAAGCGTGGACTAGAACTACATGAAATTCCATTCCTGTTAGTTCGAACCTAACACTTTCTACCAAGCTCATTCCATTAAAAGACCTTCCACTCAGTATTAAANTTGAAAGAAGGTAAGGTTCAAGGGTGGGGATTCTACTTGGGTTAACAAGAGTGGTAAAAGGTAGAAGATAACCCAAATATATATATACTATCCATGAGTTCATATTCAGCACGCAAACATGATAATTATGCATTCAAATTTAAGTTCTAATAGATATGAGAAAACTTCAAATCACAACATGCTTCAGGAGATAAATGATCATGCAAGTTCACATTCCAAGCAAGGTGAAGTTTTACTTCAGGCTAGTCCAAGATGCATTAGACAACTAATAACCAGGGCACTAACATTTTCTGAGAAAACATCATACTTACAAGGTTATCACCTTCTTAGTTCCCTATGCAAATGCAAATGAACAACCTATATGAAGTTTTAACATCCTATATGCAACTACATGAAATGCAACTACAATGACACTCTGTTTTTGAAAAATAATTTTTGAAATTCTTTTCTAGATTTTTATGCTTTTTCTATGCCTTAGATGCTATGTAGATGTTATGCAAAGTTGGAGACAAAGGAACAAACAAGAAAAGTTCATTAGATAGCTTCCCTTGAATCCTCCCCCAAACTTGAATTACACAGTCTCTTTGTAAACCAAGTTCAAGTTTGGACTCAAGAGATGGATCGATAGTGAAAAATCATAAACACACTTTAAAAGCGCACTTGAAGCACACACAACAATCAAAAGCTGTAAACAGAAATTAAAGCACACTTGACAGATTATAAAATGAAGGATTGGGTTCGAGTGGACCTCAATTAGGAGCGTAGAATACGTTGTCAAGGTATTCATTCATTTTTTCCTTAATATACATTAGGTTTGCACCAGGTGCTTCGTGCTGTTGCAGCTGGACTTCTTGATGTTGTTGAAGTAGTTGAGGTGGTTGAAGGGTTTAATCGATCCAAATCTCTTGGCATGACCTAAGATGTCCAAACTATGTCACTTCTCATCTTCTACTCAATTGCAAAGTCCAAAATGTATCTCCTACTACCTAAGACACCAAAACCACAAGAAAACTAAAATGCATTAAATTAAGTACTGAAATTAAAAAGCAATTGAAATTTTAATATATACAAGGATAGATATGGGACTTCCTCCCAAGTGAGCTTGTTTAAAGTCACTAAGCTTGACTTCCTATTTAGACTCTAGTGACCCTGAGACAGTTCTCCAAGGAGAATTGAGGTCTTTTTACCAGTTTTTCATTCTGGTCTTATCCAACTACCATTTTTTGGGTTGACTTGGCAGTTCACTTTCAACCCCTTATCAGGTTCCATAGCAAGCATGATTGCTCCATCAGACATAATTTCCTTAATTATGAAGCTCTTGAGGTATTTTGGGTTTGCATTCCCTTGACATTGCTTGAGCATCGGGTTGAGCAGAACCACTTGGTCACCTTTCTTGAGGTATGTTGTTGGAGTGTGAAACTCAAAACCGTTTTCCGAGAAGGTTATGCCCGAAGTGGGCTTCTAAGGTGAGATGTGCACAAGTTGGTGCTTGAGCTCAGAATTTCCTTCTTCTGAAATGAGAAGTTTGCTCTGGTTAGTTGTTACCCCCTGTTTTCCGGTTTGCTTTACCTCTGCAGGAACTCCTGCATCTGGTCCTTGACAACCCCAAATGATTTTGTATTCTCCAAAATCTTGGTTGGGTCTTTTATAAGATCATAATCCAGCGAATCACTGCTTGAGTACCCATCCTCATGATTGTCCTCATTAATCTCCTTGATTGAGAATAACTGACCTTGGATTGTAAGCTTCTTTGTCTTATCCTTGATGTTGAAGATCATATTTGGACCGTTCCCTATGTTCAACATGATATTGTCTTTCTTAACGTTGATAACAGCTCCAACCGTAGCTAAGAATGGTCTTCCCAAGATTAGTGGATCCTTTGGTTCCTTGTCCATATCCAACACCACAAAGTCTGTGGGTATCTCTACACTCCCAATCTTGATGGGTAAATTTTCCATTGTACCAATAGGATGCCTAATGGATCTATCTGCCAACAACAGAGTTATAATAGAAGCTTTAAATTTGTTGAATCCCAGCTTCTTGGCGGTGGAGAGAGGCATCAAGTTAATGGATGCCCCTAAATCACATAGGCATTTGTTGAAGGTCGGGGAGCTTAGTGAGCATGGTAGAGTGAATGAACCATGATCTTCTTGCTTCTCTGCTATTAAGGTGTTGCATTCATCATTTGGTACCAACAGTCCTTGAGTTTCACAATCCTTCTTGTACTTTTCAAATATTGCTGGGTACTTCTCTGTTATCTCCTTCTTGAACCTTGATGGGTATGACAACTTTGGAATTTAAGGTGGTGGAACAAAGGGTGTTTCCCTCTCCTTTGAAACATATAGCTTTTCACTAAGACCAGGCTTGACTCTGGCAGCTAACTCTGGGTTTGTCCATGTAAAGGAATCAGCCTTTCTAAAATATGCATTTTCAGCCCCATGTAGGCTCAAATCCCCCCCCCCCAAAGTTAAGCAGCATTTTCTTCAGTGATGTGAGTAGGACAAGGGTGGGAAGAAAAGTCAGGGGTACTGCCTAGGAAGATAGCATTGACATGTGCAAACTCCTTTGGGTGCTGAATTGATTTTCCAGGACGTTGTCCATTTATGGTGGGAGTAGAAACGTAAGTGGAATCAAACTTGCTCTCCAAAGCAGCAACCCTTGAGTTCAGAGCGTCAAACTTCTGATGGAGGTCATTGTATGAGCAAGCAATATGCGTCTTTAATTCAGCAAGTTTCTTTGAAGTTTCCATAGCGTTGTTAGCCTGACCTTGTAGAATCTGCTGCAACATTGCTTCAACGTTTGAAGGTGCAGCAGAAGGTTGCTTGGTGGGAAAACCTGGAGGAACACCAACTTGCTGTTGCAGTTGAAAACTACCTTGTGTTTGCAGATTTTTAAGGAAACCACGATTTTGAGCATAATTGATGAATGGCTTAGCTTGTTGTTGGTGGTGAGGTGGATAAAGTGGATCTTGAGGATGTGCTACATTGTTGTTGTGGTTGAAAAACCCGTTGTAGTAGTCCATTTGGTTCTGAATGTAATTGATCTTCTTTTGTGGAGCAGTCATACCACTTGGGAGCTTAGCATGCTCTGTGTCACGTATGGAGTGAACTTGATGTTGCTGTGTAAAGAGTATCTTATCCAACTTCTCATTTAGAGCATTGAGTTCCCTATGTGTTTTGGCATCAGAAGCATTGCTGCCCCATGGAGTGCTATCATAGTCGTCAATTTAATTGCCTTTGGATTGTGCTAAGTTCTCCACTAACTCCCAACCATCATCAACAGCTTGGTTTAGGAAGCTCCCATTGCTTGCTGTATCACATAACATCCTGATCTTGGGGGAGAGCACCTCTATAGAGAGTACTAAGGATGGACGCATTGCTGAATCCATGGTGTGGGCATTGCAATGTGTACCCTTTGAACCTCTCCCATGCTTCACAAAATGTCTCAACATTCCTTTGTGCAAAACAAGATATTTAATTGCGAAGTCTAGCCGTTCTTGAGATTGAGAAGAATTTTGCAAGAAATGCCTTCTTGCAGTCGTTCCCGGAGGTGATGGAATTAAGAGGAAGGGATCTTTCCCATTGACGAGCTTTGTCACCCAAAGAGAAGGGAAAGAGACGTAGCTTGAATGCGTCCTCACTTACACCATTAATCTTGGTGAGACTGTAGAATTTTTCAAACTCGTCCAAGTGCTCCAGTGGATCCTCCATTGGTAAACCATGGAACCTATTCCCCTGAACCATAGCTGTCAAGATGTGCTTGATCTCAAAATTACTGTTCTGTACAACGAGATGGTTTATTCCGTAGTGTTGTGTGTGAATGTTTGGGTTGTCACCCGCACCAAATGGTCTGCTGGTTAACGTTGTTAATGTTCTCCATGTGCAAGTAAAACACCTGAAATACACTAACAAGGAGAAAACATAAATCAGTAAAGTAAAAGAAAGGAGCTTGATCTCAAAAGATCCAAAATCCAGAATGTAGTAACAATTCCCAAATGGCAACGGTGCCAAATTGATAATAGGTTTTAAGCCTATTGGGTATCCATCACCCATCGTTGTATTATACATGGGTTTGTCAATCCATAATGGGAATGTACTAAACAATCTGGATGTAATGGATGCCTTAAAGTCAAGCAAAGTGTTAAAAGGGTTTGTTGCTAAAAGGTCCTAAGAGCAAATAAACATGAAAAGCATAAAGGCAGAAAGAAGCATAGAACACTTAAATGCAAAACAGAGTAAAAGCAAGAAAGGGTAAAAGGTGCAAGCAATGTAAAGCAGCTCCTGAGGACAAAGGGTAATTGACTAACGAATCCATCCTGGGTTACCTAAGTACCTAACATACCTCATACAATGAGCTAATCTCTAGACAGTATCTACACATACAATCAATTCCAATTCCTTGGCAACCAATCTCAAGCAAAGCAATCATAGACTCAACTGTCGTCATAGACGGTGACTACCTAGCAGGCATTAACAACTACTACTCTATTCAATAAGTTTCCCAACATCTATTAACAGAGAAGGGGGAAAAAAAACTTTGAAACCACCTTGGTCCGGTCACCTTCAATGACTCACCTTCCGGTGTTGAAGGACCTAACGGCGGGTTTTCGAATCCCTTCCGGGTAGAAGTACAATCAGCATTACGAACAAGTGAAACAGAAGGGATCTAAGATCAAACAGCTTAGGCACTAAGGTTAACCCAGAACATCAACCCTAGTCTACCCCCATCCTCAGGAACTTAGTAAACTACTCACTACTCATGGGAATAGAAGTAGATGAAACAGTAAAACATAACCTTA
This sequence comes from Iberis pinnata, assembly GCA_900406425.1. Classification (NCBI taxonomy): domain Eukaryota; kingdom Viridiplantae; phylum Streptophyta; class Magnoliopsida; order Brassicales; family Brassicaceae; genus Iberis; species Iberis pinnata. The sequence continues at coordinate 8,859 of OVBE01008368.1, read as the reverse complement.
AAGCTAAACATGCAGATATGGGAAAAACAGATGAATAACAGCAAGAACATAAACCCATAAATGAAGAACAACAATAAAACAAGAGATTAAAGCTTAAAACGTAAATCACATGCACCAGATATGCAACAAGGTAAAGCTAAGCAAGAAAGCTAAAGAAAAATAGGAGATTAACTAAGAACTTGAAAGAAATCTGGTTTTTACACCAAGAACATGAAGAACAACTTAAGAAAATAAAACCTAAGACAAAAACCTAAAAAGGAAAAAAAAACTAAAAACTTGTTGCAAATGGAGGCGATTTAGGGCTTTTATAGTGTTCAGAGGAAAGCCCTAAATCGCACTAAAGAAAAAAAAGCTAATCATTGTCTTGGATCTTGGGTCTAGGTTCATGTGCTATCCGGAATTGAGTTGGTCGGGTCGGAGCTTGAGTTGGTGCATGATCGATCTAAAGTGTTGAGAGCTTGGACATAAGCGTTGGGATCAATCCAGGTGAGGTGCGTCTAAGAGTGGGAACGATCCAGGAGCTTGCTGAGAAGGATCCAAGGTTGCTTGAGTGAGATTGATCCAGGAGCTTGCTGAGATCGATCCAGGAGCTGCTGAGATCGATCCAAGAGCTTGCTGAGATTGATCCAGGAGCTGCTGAGATTGATCTAGGAGCTGCTAAGATCGATCCAGGCGCTGCTGAGATCGATCCAGCCTTGGTCGTCATAGATCCATTATTGCTTCCTTCTTTCCCTTGCTTCCGTTCATTGCACTTCCTTATGTTTCAGAGGTTTCACAAGTTTCCTCAAGAGAGAGAGAGAGATCAATCCAGATGTTGCTGAGATAGATCCAAGATCGATCTAGGTGAGTGTGGATCAATCTATGATTGATCCATGTGTTAAAGAAGAGATCGATATTTGGTGATGGTGAGATCGATCTCAGGTACAAGTTGAGATAGATCCAGTTTTGGTCCTGAGATAGATCCATACAAGGTGGAGATAGATCTAGTTTTGGTCCTGAGATAGATCCAAGCAAGGTTGAGATAGATCCAGTTTTGGTCTTGAGATAGATCCATGCAAAGTGGAGATAGATCCAGTTTTGTGCCATTCCATGTTAAGTGCTGGTCCTTCTTGAGATCAATCCAAGATGAATGTTGACAAGTTGAGATCAATCCAGTTTGAGTGCTGGTCCATTCCATGCTTTGTGTTGGTCCATTCCATGCTTTGTGCTCCTTCTCTGAATTTTCACAATTTGTCCTGAAAACTCTTGAAAGTCCTAAAAACCCTCCAACATGCATACAAATGCAAATACTAATGCAAAAGTTCCTAAAAATCACAATTTTACTGAAATCAACTATAAATGTGATATATGCAAACCTAAAGACCATAAAATCGATGCTAAATGACATGTAAAAACCATGAAAATTGAGAGTTATCATGAATCCATAAAGGTGGTTGTAAATTTTCTTCATTGTGGAAAATTTGATATCGTAAATGGACAGTTAGAGTATGTGGATGGAATATTAGTTGTGCTTTAGGCTAAGGCAATCACAATATTTGAGGATGTCATAGTCCAAATGGTAAATAAAGCAACTTTGGAAAAGGATGTGGTATAAATTACCATTAGAAGATTTAGGAGGTAAAAAGCCACTATGGGATGATATAGAAGTATCTAAGAGGAAGCTTACATCGGCAGGGAAGTGGATGAGAGAAATGGACTTCTACATAGAACAAGTAGAAGCGAAAGAAGGCTTAGCTACTGGTGAAGAAGGCTTAGATATTGGTGAAGAAGGCTTAGCTACTAGTGAAGATGTCCTAGCTACGGGTGAAGATCAGTTTGATGCAGCAACTTCTGATGGTGATGAGGACGATGAGACATATGTTAATGAGGAAGAAGATGGTGATAATGATGAAGAAGAAGAGTGGAAGGACACTGATGATGATGGAGATGTTAATGAGGTTGTAGAGGAGGATATGGAAGTGTTTAATGCTGATAATTATGAAGATGAGATCATGGATGAGGATGAAGTATATCCAGATGCAAAAGCATCTTCAGATAAGGAAGAGGGACAAGCTGTTGGGAATGATAGAGTGACACAACTGGATGGTGTGTTCAGTTTGAGGCAAACGTATTTTAGTGGTGCAGGTTTTAAGAAAAATGCAATCAAATACATTTTGAAGACAATGAGAAATGTGGTATATGATAGGTGGAAGAAAACAAAGATTGGTGCTAAGTGCATTAGAAAGGGTTGTGGATGGCGCATATATTTCTCAGTAGAGAAACCAATAAAGAAGTGGATGGTGAAAGTGTATGTCAATACTCACACTTATCACCCAACTGGGAAGTGCAAGCTTATAAAAAGTCATGAAATTGCAGATATCATCTTGGAAAATGTAAGAAAAGATTCGGAAATGAGTGCACCAATGATCAGAGAAGAGTTTAGGAAAAAGGTATAATCTAATTATCTCAACTGGCCAATCTAGGACAGCGAGGCGTATTGCTCTTAATAAGCTACAAGCTGAGTGCAATGAGCAATTTACAACGTTAAACGATTATGAGATGGAGCACCTGCTGTAAGTATATGTTTTGTCTTGATTGTTTTTTCTGGTTTTATTTATTTTTGATTTATGTCTGGTTTTATCTGGTTTTGATAAGGTATGTTTTCTGGTTTTCTTGATTATGTCTGGTTTTTTTTTGTTTTGATAAGGTATGGTTGTTTCTGGTTTTTAATGTCTTTTTTTGGTTTTTTCTTGTTTTTCCTGGTTTTGATAATGTATGGTTGTTTCTGGGTTTTTTTTATTATGTATGGTTTTTTCTAGTTTTTTCATTATGTCTAGTTCTTTTCTGGTTTTTCTATTATGTCTGGTTCTTTTCTAGTTTTTTATTATGTCTAGTTTTTTTCTAGTTTTTTTCTGTTCTTGATAATGTATGGTTGTTTCTGGTTTTTTTTCTGATTTTTTGTTCATGTTTTGAATTGCATTTGTTTTTGGCAGATCTAATACATGATCTATTGTGGAGATAAATACCACTACAAAGGCCAATGGAGCTCAAGGATTTCGTTGCAAGGGATGGCCAAGTCGTGTGATGAAACACATCATTACTACTCCGTTCCTAGCACTGGTGGTCAGTTTGAGATTGTTGAATTCGGGAATAGGTACATTGTTAACTTGTCAACGCGTTCTTGTGCATGTAGAAGGTGAGATTTAACAGGTACCCCCTTGTCGTTATGTTATTTCTGAAATTCAGGAGAATGGTTTTGAGATTGAAGACTATATATTCTAGTTCTATTTAATATTAAAGTGGCAATATGTGTATAGGAATGGATTGAGGCCTGTAAATGGTCCAAAATTCTGAAAAATTTTGGGTGCTGAACGTATTGAAGCACCTCCTTATAAGCATCCTCCAGGGAGACCTAAAGGCAAGGCAAGGATAAAAGGTGTTCATGAATCACCACAGAAAAACCCTACAAGAGTAGGTTGTCAAGGAAGAGAATCGCATTGTGGTATTTGTGGTGACAAAGGACATAATTCAATAACGTCTCCAAGCAAGATACGTATATGTTTTATTAAATTTTATTGGTTGTTCGGTTTTGAGATTCACTTTATTCTTTTTCAATTGTTTTGATAGTTGGGAGAAGGTAGTGCTAAGCGAAGACATATCGGGAACGAGAAGGAATTAGCCAAAGAAGTTGACGTATAATCAAGCACACCATCCGTTACCCAAGATGACATGGAAACTTGACAAGTTATGTTGCAACTACTATATTTTGGAGATCCAATCTTTGGTGGAACGTACTAACCGGCAATTTAACAATCTACGTTATTGTTGTCTTTTGAATGTAAAGCTTAATTGTAGGATATTTCATCAACTTTTTGTGAAGATGTTATTTAGCTGATGTAACTCTTATTTTAAGATTAATGCCGGCTTAAAGCATATTTTTCTCTACTAAATTTCTTCTCAATTACAACACAATTTTACAAGATATCAGTCAAAGCCCTCAATTATGCATTACATCAAAACTTAAAACTTAAGAGATTGTGACTTACATTAGAACTTATAACTTTTAAAACTTATTGATTATGATTTCTTCTTCCAAGTTAATCTTCCCTTCTTTCTCTTCAGTCTCTACGTTACTACGAAGCTCTATGATTTTCTTTCTTAGTTGATCGATTAATTGGTTCTTCATACGAATCTCGTCTTGAGCTTCAATCTACGCTTTCTTCTGCCATCCAGATGCCTTTTCTTCGTTAAACCACCGAAAAAATTGCATTCATCTTCATTCTATCTAATTTATATAATTTCCATTCAATAATAGATTGACAATGCTAGTATATAAATCTATTAATTCATACTTTATATCTTGCATAACCATAGAAATTTCAACCTGGATTTTTATCAGTCTATGCTTGTGAAATTTTAGCTCTTAATCCATAGAAACAAATGACATAATTTATCCTCTTGCTGTAGCTTGAAGAACCCAATTCCATCTTCTTATTTCGCTCAGTCATCTTACCTTCAATTTCCCTTCTGTAAAATTCGACTGGCCTTTTAAAAAAATTTCCTCCTCTTTCACTCTTCAATCGCGATTTGAGATGATGCAGTAGGGATTGTGTTTTTATTTCGTAAAAGGATTCCTTCATAAACCTAAAATCATGGGTCCGAGAAACTATGTTGGATCGGGTTATTAGTTTTTAAAATTACAGTTTAACCTCATAATGACGGATTCCGTAAAGATTGAACGGAAATGTAGTTTACTACATAAAATAAGTTACTTTGCATGTGTACTCATGTGTAAACGAAACTTGGTGTTTCTTAATGGATATTTATATATTCTGGATATTTTCCGCATATTAGGTGATACTTCGTGTAGCTAGCAAATTTTTCATTAAAATCTAAAAATTGGTTTTGCGTGGTTTAGATTATAAGTTGGAAAATTATTTGCCAGCTACTTGGAAGATTAGGTAATGTATGGTTACACATCTCAAGTATTAGAATGCTCTCAACCCATCACCAAGTAAATATTATATATGAGTACACATCCCAAATTTAATTTTTATGTTGCAAACTACATTTCCGTTAATTATAAACGAAATCTGTTAAGTGAAAAATATTTGTCAACTACACAAAGTATGACATAATGTACTATTACATATCTCAATAATAAAAATATATCATAAACATCATTAACTAATAGTTTTACATAGTGACATGCACAAAATAGAAAAATATATGTCACAATCAACATTTTCATCAATAATTAATAGATTTAGTCACATAAAACCAACATTAAAATTTTTAAATCATCAATCTAACTCAAACTATGACAGAATATATAAATATGATCAATCGGCAAAAATTTATTAAGTTTTTATAGGAAAAACTATAATAACTTAATACTTCACTTTTATCTTGGCTTCTAAAATAGATATAATGCTACTAATAGAGATTTTTTGTTGAAATTTCTACATAAATAAATTTTACATAAACTTATAAAGATTTAGTTAGCGTAAATTTCATTTTCCATTCTAATTTTTCATTTTTGTCTTTTTTAGTTAGATAGTTGTTGAATACCAAAAAAAAAATCATTCATTCTCAACATAAATATAAGAATGAATAGATTTAACATATGGAGTTTTGAGTAATTTTGTAAATTGGGTTTTTTGTTCTTTATTTTTGAAACTATATACATAAATACAAATATTTTTATAAAGTACACTTTTATCAAATTATAAAAAAATTTAGTATTTTATTACCCAATTTTCTCTAGAGTTTTTGGTTGAGATTTATTATGCGTATGAAATAAAATCCCAATATTATCTTTTCTCATGGTGTTAGCATTTTTCAAAACACATTCTTTATAAAACTAAAAAAACATGCATTTGAATATTCTTTTGTTATTTATTATATTTTAGATAATTTTTATTATATTTTATAAATGTATTAAATTGCATTGTGAAATCATTATTATTGATAGTTGTTAATGATACTCGAACGAGGTATGGATAATTTATTTCATCAATTAATATTATTAAGTTATGATATAAAATCATCAATGATGATGTAAAGAAACAATAAATATATATTAAATATTTACAATATTTACTTGATAGTGAGACAAAAATAGATTGTGTCATTGTCGATTATCAACATTTATTATTCATCATTAATTAAATTATTTTCCAATTATTTTTTTCTTAATATTTATACTCATTAGATGAAAATATTTTCAGATTAAGTTTATTTTTCATATCAGTTTCATATTTATTTTAGGACTTTAACTTATTTTTATTCTTTCGAATAATATATTATGACAAAAATGAAAGTATGTAGTGTTATATTAATATTTAATTTTTCATGTATTAAGTTTAGTTAGTAGAGTTAAAATTATTTTTTCATAATTGGTGTATGCAGGGTTATAATATTTTATAGTTTATGTAGCTGGTAATAATTTTGATCAAACTTTAACGGTTTCCGTTAAGATTTTACGGTAATGTTGTTTTCAACATATATACATATACTTTGTACATGTCACAATGTAAAATTGGTATTTCATGATGTTTATGACACAATTTGAAACATGGGATGTGTTCTCACATATTACGTTATAGTTGTTGTAGCTAACAAAACTCTTTCCTTTTAATTTTGGGGTTAGGAGTTTCATTTTTAAATCTACTTTAAATTTGTGGTATTATGAGAAAAAATAATTTTGTAGTATTTTAAAATAACTGAAAGTGTATTTATTATTTGGAATAAAAATTCAAAAGTGGTATTTTAGAGAATTCCACATAAATAAAAGTTTTTTTCTTTTTAAACATTCTCTAATCATATCTAACAATTTCTTCATCGTCCAACTACTTTTCCCCCAACATGATTTATATTTGAGAAATTTGCTAAAAAAGGTCAAAATCGACTAACCCTTGTCCATTTTATAAAATTTTTCCTAATACCCCTATACTTTTTAATTTTGACCTTTCTTTTTCTTCCTAAAAATTAAACTCATCGACACTAATATCCTAAAACAAACTAACTTGAAATCCCTAAAACAAAATAACTTAAAAAATTTCTCTAAAACAACGACAAAGGGGCTCCAGAATCGATCTCCGGTGAGCTTGATTTCTGGCGCGTTTCGGTCCGTGCCAGTTAGGGATTTGAAGTATCTCGATGGTTGTCTTGAAGGTTGGTTGGGGTAGCTTCATTGCGTGAAGATTCTAGAAGCTCAACTTGAAGAAATAGTTTCGGGGGTATTGAAATTGCTCTGTTTTTTCTTTAAATTTAAGCTACTATGTTGATTTGAATGTTGTTTTGATTGTTTTGGTTTATTTCTTCAAAATTGTTGGACCGAAATTTTGATCTTTTTTTTGTAATTTAGGTTGCTTTGATTGATCTAGTTCATGGGTTTAGGGTGTTAAAGATTGAGTTTTGAGAATTAAACACTTTTTGAGATTGTTCTAGTTCATGAGTTTTGTTAATTTCCTCAACAAATTTGGACCGAAATTTTTATGTTTTTTTGTAATTTAGGTTCTTTTGATTGTTCTAGTTCATGTGTTTAGTGTGTTATAGATTGATTTTTGCTAATTAAGCACTTTTTGAGATTGTTCTAGTTCATGAGTTTTGTGCCTTTCTTCAACAAATTAAACCGAAATTTTTAAGTTTTTTTTGTTATTTAGGTTCTTTTGATTGTTATAGTTAATGTGTTTAGTGTGTTCTAGATTGATTTTTCCTAATTAAACACTTTTAGATTGTTCTAGTTCATGAGTTTTGTTCCTTTCTTCAACAAATTAAACCAAAATTTTTAAGTTTTTTTTGTTATTGAGGTTTTTTTTATTGTTATAGTTAATGTGTTTAGTGTGTTATAGAGTGAGTTTTGCTAATTAAACACTTTTTGAGATTGTTCTAGTTCATGAGTTTTGTTCCTTTCTTCAACAAATTAAACCGAAATTTTTAAGTTTTTTTTTGTTATTTAGGTTTTTTTTATTGTTATAATTCATTTGTTTAGTGTGTAAAAGATTTAGTTTTGCTTACTTAAACTGTTTTTTAGTTTAATAATAGGTTGAACAAAAACACAATGTCTATGAAACATATAAACATATACATATGTCTTTCTTTATGTTAAACATGTTTTTTACATATACACATAACATTTATCTTCTGTTGTATGATGTCTTTCTTTATGTTTAACATTTAGTTTGATAATAGGTTGTATGATGTCTTTCTTTATGTTAAACATGTTTTTTACATATACATATAACATTTATCTTCTGTTGGTTTTGTAGGGATGGATTTAGTACTTCCAAAGCGTATTTTCGAACGTGGTCTCGAGCCTCAAGTGGATAAGATCAATAACAGTTGCAAACTGTCGTTACTCCATAACTTACATGAGATGTTTCCAGCAGAGTATGCAGAAGTGAAGAGCGACCACTTTTCAAGCACATTATGGCACTCTATGACAACAAAATGGGATATTCAGCACACTTGATACACAGCTTCATGTGCAAACAGCTTTTCACAGCCAAGAAGCGTGAGTTATGGTTTGAGTTCTCCGGCCAGCCTCTTAGGTTTTCACTTCAGGAGTTTCATGCAGTCACGGGTCTGAAATGCACAAACGAGGCGAATGTTGATTTTCAGAAGTGGGAAGATGACAAGGGGTTTTGGAGTAAATTGTTGAAAAGACGTGGAAAAATCAGTTTACAGTCTATTAACTTAGAGCACCTAAAAGACTGTCACAAGTGGAGCCATGTGGACAGGATCATATTGATTTATATAATTGTAATTGCTAGCTTGTTGATGGCAGAGGGTGAGAGGATTAACATTTCACACAAGTATATTAAGCTGGTGATGGATATTGAGAAGTTGCGACTGTATCCATGGGGTATTGAGTCA